>JAINUG010000025.1:832500-974596 GCA_029706075.1 Aldrovandia affinis | reverse complement strand
GGTGCACACCCTGAAGGGCTCGGATTCCTGGCCTCCAATGGTCACATGTGCCGTCATCCCCACATGGAATTGTTGAAGGATGTTGACAAACCTTCGTGGGCAGCCAAACTTCAGAAGGATACTCCATAGAAGCTCCCTGTTGACTGTGTCAAAAGCCTTTGACAGGTCGATGAAGGCAATGAAGAGGTCCCTACACTTCTCCTGGAGCTGCCGTGCTGTGAACACCATGTCCACAGTACTTCTGTTCCTCCTGAACCCACACTGTGACTCAGGCAACAGCTCCTCTGTGATGTTTTGCACCAGCCTGTGTAGCATGACTTTGGCCAGGACTTTGCCAGCAACAGCCAGTAGTGAAATGCCACGGCTGTTGCCACAGAGGGACTTGTCTCCCTTTCCTTTATATATGGAGATTATGTTAGCATTCCTCCACTCCTGAGGGATGGCTTCATTCTTCCAGACATGTGCGATAAACAGGAAGAGTGCACGGGTGCAGAGGTAGCCTCCCTGTTTAAATATCTCTGCAGGGATACTGTCAGGGCCAGGGGTCTTGCTGTTTTTCAGAGACCTAACTGCACAATGAACCTCTTCAAAAGTTGGTGGGAGATCAAGGTCTTGGATGGTGGGGTGGGCAGGTAGTTCATCTAAGACTGAGAGGTCTGTTGGGGAGGGCTGATTCAACAGGGTTTCAAAATGTTCTGCCCATCTTTTTGTGATGAGCTTCAGGTCTTTTATGAGGGTGGTGCCATCATTAGACTTCAGGGGGGAGACAGAGCAGTTTCTTGGGCCGTAGATGGTTTTCACTGCATCATAAAAGTTGTGCATATCATTTTTATCGGCATGGGATTGTATTTCATTTGCCTTCGATATCCACCACTCATTCTGCAGGGCAGGCAATTCTGACTGCACCTCTCTCCTGGATGCTTGCCATTGTTGCCGGAGTACAGCTGATGTAGGATTGTTAAGTACAGCACTGTGTGCTGTATGCATGCCTTTGAGTATGGTAGCCATTGTGCCAGTGTTGTCATTAAAACAGTCCTGGTGCTTTCTGCTTTTGTAGCCGATGGATTGGGATGCTGCCTCGTAAAGCCTGGAGCTAACAGAAGACCATTTTGCATCAATGGAATCATCTATGCTCAGGAGAGGCTCAATGTCTTCCAGGTTTTCAGCCAAAGAGCGGCGGAGATTGTTCCGGACCACGTCTTTTATATCAGATCGTCTCATAATTATGTAGTCCAACAACTGCCAATGTTTGGAGCGTGAGTGCATCCAGGATGTTTTGTATTTGTTTTTTAATTGGAAGAGGGTGTTTGTAATGGTCAAGCCATGGTCAGCACAGAGGCTTAGCAGCCGCAGACCATTAGTGTTGGCTTGCCCAATGCCATGCCCACCAATAACACTACTGCACACCTTGTTGTCTTTCCCCACTCTGGCATTGAAATCGCCCAGAAAAAAGATCTTGTCCTCCTTCGGTATACGATGCCTCATCTAATAACTGATTGAAGCGGTCCTTTACATCATCCTTTGATGGTAGAGTTGGTGCATAGGCACTTAGAAGGGTGGCATAGTGTTTCTTGGCCAGAGGGATCCTGAGTGACATGAGCCTTTCACTTATGCCAATTGGTGTTTCAGTGAGTTTTGGTAGGAGGAAGTTTTTTATTGCGAGTCTCACACCATGCTGATGTGGTCCTCCTGCAAGGTATCCCTTCCAGAAGAAGGTGTACCCTTCCTCCTTCAGGGAGCCTTCGTCCAAGAACCTGGTTTCGCTAAGTGCAGCGATGTCAACATTGTAGCGGTTGAGTTCCGCTGCAATGAGTGCAGTTCTTAGCTGAGGTCTTTCAGTGTTGCCTTTAGCGTCGAGCAGAGTTCTTATGTTCCATGTTGCCAGTTTAAGAGGGATAGTTTTCTTTTGTTTATTTCGACCACGGAGTGGAATGTCCCGATAGGTGCGGTTCCCTATCCAGGATGTTTTGAGTGGGCAATGTTTAGGCCACCTTTTCCAGGCCCCTCCCCAGTTGGGGTGAGCAGTGTGGCTCCTAAATAGGGCTGCTCAGTCACACAGGGGGCTGCCGAGAGCAGCTGCCACTCAAACCCAGCCGCTGGCGACCATGAATAGCCCTGTGCTGCTGGCGTGCAGGGGTCTGATTAGGAGCTCCCAGTGCATTCATACCTGCTCCCGTCACCAGACGCCCCAACGCCACCAGACTTTTAATGATCCATGTTCCGGTTGCTGGTCTCACCGAGGCAGAGGTGGATACCTGTGCAACGAGGTTATTTAGAGTGCCATTGGGGGTGCGCTTCACTGTGAGAGGGTGGGATCTGTGGCAGGGAAAACCCAGGACGACCAGCACTCTTCCACAGTTGCAGGAGGCTGCTGGAGCTCCAGTCTTTCGGAGGACCGCCTGTTGTGTGCCGCCAATCACATTGCTTTTCTCTCAGGGTGTGCTCCCCTAGCCTTTGTCTTCCTAGACTTACCCACAAGGCAGCGGGACAGTGGTTGGTCAATGCCAGGGCGTGTCCACTACACGTGGGCCTGCGCATTAGACCTCTGGGGACCAATGCAGCTCCGAGATCCCCTGCCAATTTGCCTGGGGTCGCGAGACACTCAGTTACCGTGTGTGGCCACGAGGAGACCCGGCAGGAGTCTTGGTGAGGGTGAGGCTGTGTACTGGCAGGAGAAGGCTTACACACAGGGCTGCTTCTCTGTTCACCACAAGGGCTAGCCAGCGGCAGCAAGCTGTAAGCGAGAGGGTTGCAAGCAGATGGCAAGTAAGCATGCACCTTGCCTCTAGCTACTGCACTACTGCACTAGATGCATCACAACACCCTGCGCTGCCAGCACACACGCACAACACAGTTACACAGTCAATCACAGCTAGCCTTGATAAGAAGTGCAACTTCACTGTAGTGAAGCCAGAGGAAATCGTCATCAAAAGCCAAACTTGGAGCTAGCGAAGCATGGAGTGAATTTGTTCAGTCTGTAAACCCACTAACTAGAGTATGCCCAGACAAAACGTGACATACATGGGCTCACACACACACATTTTTTACAATTTATTTATGTCCACATAAAGAAAAGCAGACAAGGGCACAAATACTGAAGGTGCAGTAAAGTTACATTCACAAAATCATGGCATAGGTCTTCAAGATACAAAAAACACACCACTCATTTCTCATGGGTATAAGTAGCAACGTCTCCGCCATATATGATGGCTACCAATGATAGCAGAATACTTTGCAAGCCTTTTAGCCCCCTTTTTGGGCATCCCAAGTTGTTGAAACCCTCTAACAACCAACCTGTGAGTATGTCCTAGGCTGCCAAATATGAAAACAAATAGTCTGCAAGTGGGGCTCTGACTCCCTGGCCAGTGGGACCTTACATCACACACACACATACACATATACACACACATGCAGACACACACACTCAGATACATACAGACCCACACACACACACACGCATGCACACACATGTGCTCACACACACATACAGACATACATGCAGACACACACACTCACATACATGCAGACCCATACACATATGTATGCACGCATGCACAGGGACTCACACACACTCACACACACACACACACATGCACTCTCTCACATGATTGTATGAAGGTTGTGTTTGAAGGCGTATCTTTCGGGATCTCTGTGCAGTATAGTGACTATATGAAGTTTGAATGTTGCAGTAAGCTTGTCTGGTTGTAATGCGAAGGTTGCATGACAGTTGTGTCACCTGTTCAGATGAGACTGGTTACCAGCAGCAGGAAGCAGTTCCCTACAGTCGAGAAGCGCACTCAGGCTAAGATGTAGCCGTGTTTGCCTGGGGCCCATGGGCACACCTCCTCACTGGCACCAATGACAACACCTACATCGCCCATGTCATGGCCCACGCTGCCTGTATGGGCCCCAGCTCGTCCCGCTGCGACCTGCCCAGTACCCCCATCCACAACCACAACATGCTCTTCCTCTTCCTCACCACCAGGGGGCAGATATGATAAAGAGGTAGGAGAGTAGGAAAGTCAAAGTGCGTGCATGTATGTGTTTTGCGCGGTGTGTGTTTGTTTGTTGCATGTGCTTGGGTGTATTGTATGTCTGTTGTCTGCTTTATGTGTGTGTGTGTGTGTGTGTGTGTGTGTGTGTGTGTGTGTGTGTGTGCATGTGTGTGTGCCTGAAGGTATGTGAGGGGGTGTGTTTGTGGGTATGCTCTCTGTTGTATAATAAAGCAGTCTGGGAGATTAGAGTCCTGTGCAGTGCAGATAGGAATGTTGTGGGTACACGCTGTATGCACCCTTGAGCTGATCTTTCATCTTTATGACTTTATTAATGTATTAGTCAACCATTTGTATGATTTACAGCATTGAATTTTCCAATCTGCTGACTCAGAATGGAAAGCGGTGTTGATCTTTCCAGGCAATTCTGCTTGAGTATGTAACTTCAGTCAATAAAGATCAGTAATCTTGTCATCCTTCTTTATTTTTTTTTTTTTACTGATTCCATTGTAATATATCCTTGTGTTTTCATTGTTTGTGTGTTGTCTGTGTCTTTTCTGTAAATTGTTTTCCCTTCCAAGACCATCTCAATCCCTCTCTTAAATACAAACTGTTCATGTGATCGTCCTCCACCTGCACTTAAAGTACTCTTAAAGAAATTAAGTTAGGGATGAATTCCAATTTCCTTAAATTAAATGGTGACAAAACTGAAGTCATGCTAGTGGCTAATAAAGCCTGCTTGGCTAACAAGGATGATGATGAGGGGGCGGTGGATAACATGGAATGGCAACACCAGGTCCAGGTCAAAAATGAACGCAATTCCACACTTTGGCTGGTCCGGTGTGGTGTGCGCTGCCTGTCAGGGACATGGTTCAAAACCCAAATGGACGTCTCTACCAGACCGGCCCACTGAAGTCGTCAGCCCTTTTTATTATTTACATGCGGGCGGCATTTGGCTGTCCGCCCCAGGGGGAGGAGGGGAGGGAGAGCCGGCTCTCGGCACGGAAAGGGAGTCTCCAGAACGTGGGTGGGTGGGCGAGTTCCGTTTCGCTGCCCACAGAGAATTGGCTTGCCTCGAGTAGTCGAGCGACGGACCCGTGTGGGGAGGGTTAATCAAAATAAATATAGGGTGCAATTGGCTACCAAATTGGGAGAAAAGCGGGAAAAAAATCTGAAACAAATTAAAAAGAAAAAAAAAGGATGATGATGAAGCCTCCATGGAAGTCAGGAACTTCGGGATTCTTCTGGATTCTACTTTATCCTTTGAAGCACACGTAAAGGACACTGAAGGTGTCATTTTTTCCACCCGGGGAACATTGCTCGCCTTAGGCCATCCCTCAAACCAGATGCAGAATTACTTGTACATGCTTTTATTACATCCAGGCTTGACTACTGCAATGCACTTCTATCGGGCGGGGGTGGGGAGTTACTAATACATTTTTGTCAAAACTGCAGTGTGTGCAAAATTCAGCTGTCAGAATTCTGACACCAGAGCATGACATCACATAAGGCCCATCCTGCACAGCTGCACTGTTTCCCTTCAAGTTCTGAATAACCTCAAAAGATATTGTTGCTGACCTATAATTCACTAAATGGTCTCTCGCAATCCTATCTCAGCAATCTCCAAGTATACGTTCCCTCTCAGCAACTCTTTGGATGCTGGTTGCCTCCTAATGATCCCAAAAACACAGCATCATAGCTTGGCGATCGTGCTTTTAGCTTTGCTGTCCCTACCCTATGGAATTCCCTTCACGTTCCTCATTTGATATTATAGAGTATTTTGTGTTGATCAGTGGCAAGAAACCCCAATTAAATCAATTTTGATTCCATGAAGTAAAAAACTAAATATGAGAAAAAAGGCAAAGGGGGTGAATAGTTTTGATACCCACTGTAAAGGTATTATTATTATTATTATTACTATTGTTATTATTATTATTATTATTAAAGGGTTATAAAGGTGATCATAAAAGGTATTAAAGGTTACAGTTTGTGGAAAGAACCAAAAGTGGAAACATGCCAAAAGGAAATTCCCCACTGATGCTACAAAGTATTTCTTCACACAAGAGTTTTAAATGTTTGACATACCATGGCAGGATTTGGAATGGAATCAAAGACTCAGAGGTCTAAAGTTCATACTGAGCGATCAATGCACTTTATTATTTATTAATCCATTATGCTGGATTACACAGGCTATTGAGGGGCTAAAATGGGCCAAATGGTCTGTTCTCACCATGATTTGTTGTCCTGTGTTACCTTTCCTCGACATGTAGCCAGCAGTCATTGGCACAATGCTCAACACACCACACACCTAAAACACATAATACCATTTATAAGGAAACATGCCGTGCATCTCAACAACAGCTCAATACACATCTCAACACACAATACGGCACAAATTGACACCCCACACGCCTCCACACACAACGCCATACAACTCAACATTACATTACAGGCATTTGGCAGATGCTCTTATCCAGAGCGACGTACAACAAAGTGTTAACCGTAGTCAAGAACCGTAGTGTTAACCGTAGTCAATTGTGTAGTGGGTCGGAGTGTGTGGTGTGGCCAGTGTGTGTTGAGTTGCATTGTGTTGCGTGTTGAGACATGAGGCGCGTCGAGCTGTGTTGCGCATCGAATATTGTACGTAATGCATCTCAACAATCCATGCACCTCCACACATCACACAACACACAACAATCATTTCACCTAAATAATATGTGTGAAGCCAGACAGGAGTTGTCTCCCACACGGTGAGGTGTGGCCCGCCTCATTATCGGTTCCACTTTACGACGCCTCAATAAGCCTCTGATTGGCAGCTGGCGCCGTGCAGTGACCCAAAAGCGGACGTTATATTCCTCCACCCCAGAACATGCGACCAGAGTGCAGGACTATCCCCTCCCTGAAGCCTCGCCATGGATACCGTGCGCCTGTCTGCTGTGTGGCTATGCCTACTGGTCAGCGCGTGTCTGGCTGCAGCCCCAGGTAAGAGGGCTAATCAAGCGCACTGCGATTATGATCCAGACATTACATTACATTACAGAAAGCATTTAGCAGACTCTCTTAACCAGACTGACTTACAGTTTACATTTCTTTACAATCCATTTATACAGCTGGATATTTTCCTGAAGCAATTCAGGTTAAGTACCTTTCTCAAGGGTACAACGGCAGTGTCCCATCTGGGGATTGAACCTGCAACCTTAATGTTACGAGCCCAGTTCCCTAACCATTATGCCACACTGCCGCCATAGACACCATGGTAACCCATGACAGTGCCGAGGGGGTCCTGTGCACCTGAGCTTACCTGATGACCTGTGACCACCTGCACTCACCTGCAGACCCAGGGGGCCCTTCGCTCTGCTTTAGCACCGTTAGACTTTTTACTGGAAACAGAGAACTTTGAGTTCTGTTCACACGTGCACACACAACACAACCCCACATGTGAGTTACTCCCATGCCTGACTATTATACTTCACTACCACCCTTTAACACCTTTTAACCACTTAAAATGATTTGTTTGTTGTGGGTCTAAACCACTTAAAATTATTTGTTTGTTGTGAGTCTAAACCACTTAAAATTATACGGAAAAAAAGGTTTGTTGTGGGTGTACAGCACTCGTATAACTATAACATACACTTTGTGGATGAAGTGAAGAGGATTTAGCCACCCAGAGTACAGCAGTTCATTATAAAAGTGCCTCTGTTTCTGACATTGTTGCACATATTGCTAAGTCAGAAGCAGACCCTCTGTTTGTGTTAACTGGATTGGTGAACCTAGTGCCTTTAGCTTAATTGACACTCAGATACACACTGTAATATGAACAAATGCTTATTTAAATGATTTAGTGGAGATGCTTGTAGAAAACAGGATAATGCAGTTGGACATTAAGCTCTTCAATTTTGAAAGTGTGATTACGTAATAATTTTTTCTACAGCAAGCATATTTTAATGATGATGACCGAATGCAAATGATTGTTTACACCAAAGAAACTGGAATAATTCAACTGCAATGAAGACTTAATTTTGCCTAAAACCTCAGCTATAGTACAAAACCAAACATCGTGTCTGCTACAGCCAAAACTGTTTTGGTAGCTTTGTCTCTGTTTAAGAACAGTTTAAGGTTTAAGAAATTGAACCTACAAAAACAACATCCATGTCTATGTCAGTGGCTCATGTAGGATTCACAAGATTAGTGTGCACTCCGGCTGAAATTGCATTTTGGTTTGGACAGTCCGTGCTCTCTCTCCAGCAGTAAAAACGATGTGTAGATCAGGACACTACAGGAGAAACTGCGCATTGTTTCCAGCAGTTGGTGGTATTTTATAGTCTGTGAAAAGAGGAGAAGAAAAAGCTGGGGCAGGAGTGTCTGTCTCCATCCACAGGAACTGCAACTGTCTCCAGTCTGCTCCTCATTTGCCTAAGGCTCCTAAAATGGCTTCTAGCCCCAACCCAAATCCCTCGGGTGTGTTTCAGTGGAATCGAGACTGACAGTGAGTGAGTCATCTCGTTTTCCTAGACTGAGCTTTTCTCCAGAGGTAAAGCACTATCTTAGATGGAGAGGAAAAAAGATATATTTCAAAAGAACATTTGTCATACTTGATGACCTACTGTAGGCAGGGGACAGACCTTTAAAAATGACAGAATAAAGTTGAAGATTCACTGAGATTGTATCTGATTAAAGATGACCCTGGAAACCCCAGAAACCTTCGAAAGCCCCGTGCACAAGGCCTTCCACATGCACGTTACACCTGACTAATTAAATCCCATCATTAAATGGGATTTGATAGACATATTTAGACATATTATCATGACATTGATAGACATATTATCTTACACAGTAACTCTGTATGTGCATGTCCACTGCTCTCTCAGTAAACACATGGTATGATTTTATTGTTCATGTAACAATAACTTTGCATCCTGCTGGGTTAACCTCTTCAGCAATCGTATATCTTTCTGTGTGTTTCACATGGCTCTTATGAAATACATTTCCCCCGAAGACATTAAACGTCCCTCATATTTGTTCTGTCTTCTGAACACAAACGCATGGCGGAACCTTTGTGATGTCATGTGAGGGAGGACGTCTCCAGGACAACGCGCTGGGCTGACGTGGAGGCCAGTTTTACACAGACAGATTCTCGCAGAGATAAAAGATTTCACTGCCGAGGTGTCGGGTCAAAGTGCCAATTTCCTAGGAGCGATCCACGTGTGGCGATGTTTTCTATTTACAGCAGAGGAAGAGAACCCGGAGTTCTGGAGAAAGCAGGCCCAGCAGGTGCTCCGGGCGGCACTCAGCCGAAAACTCAACACCAACGTGGCGAGGAACATCGTACTCTTCCTAGGGGATGGTGAGAAACATGCCAAAGTGCCAAACCAATGTTCATGTGACAGGGTCTCAGACCGCTGTGCTACGGTAAGTGTAGGACTGCACCTGCCCCTGCCACTACTGCTGCTGTGGGCTGTGAGTATTACGTCACTGGCGGCCTGTGCCCTTCCGTTACCCAGCGTCCCATTGCTCTGCTCATTCTGCAGGGATGGGCATCACCACGATGACTGCTGCCCGCATCCTCAAGGGTCAACTGCAGAACCGGACTGGAGAAGAGACGGTGATGACGATGGACACCTTCCCCCATGTGGGCCTGGCCAAGGTATCACACACACACACACACACTTGCCTACCCTCCCTTTCCTCCCTTGTCAAAAGAACACACACCTCACATGGACAGGCTTATCCAAGGGCTTGATTGTGATTATTTTAAATGATTGGTAATAGATCCAAAGATCAAACATAGAGAGAGGGAAGCACTCTAACTGTGCAGGCATTAACTGTGAATCAGGCTGTATCCGACACAGGTGTATTACTGACATTTTCACTTGTAGCACACCTTATTTTAAATAGATTGGCAGTGTTTCACCTGTAGCTGGTGTGTAAACAGGTATAGATGTGGCAGTGTTTCACCTGTAGCTGGTGTGTAACAGGTATAGATGTGGCAGTGTTTCACCTGTAGCTGGTGTGTAACAGGTATAGATGTGGCAGTGTTTCACCTGTAGCTGGTGTGTAACAGGTGATGTGGCATCACTGAGCTGATGTGTAACAGGTATAGATGTGGCAGCACACCTGTAGCTGATGCGTTTCACCTGTAGCTGATGATAACAGGATGATGGCAGTGTTTCACCTGTAGCTGGTGTGTAACAGGTATAGATGTGGCAGCGTTTCACCTGTAGCTGGTGTGTAACAGGTATAGATGTGGCAGCGTTTCACCTGTAGCTGATGCATTTCACCTGTAGCTGATGTGTAACAGGTATAGATGTGGCAGTGTTTCACCTGTAGCTGATGCGTTTCACCTGTAGCTGATGTGTAACAGGTATAGATGTGGCAGCGTTTCACCTGTAACTGATGCGTTTCACCTGTAGCTGATGTGTAACAGGTATAGATGTGGCAGCGGTTCACCTGTAGCTGGTGTGTAACAGGTATAGATGTGGCAGCGGTTCACCTGTAGTTCCCCTGTAAGCCGCCCTGTTCTCCCGTCTGCAGGTGTACTGTGTGGACTTCCAGATCCCGGACAGTGCAGCCACGGCCACAGCGTACCTGAGCGGTGTCAAGGCCAACCTCAACACCATCGGCCTGAGCGCAGCCGGCCGCAACGGGGTGTGCCACACCCAGAAGGGCAACGAGGTCACCTCCATCCTCAAGTGGGCCAAGGACGCCGGTGAGGAGAGGAGGTGGGGCGCAGTGTGGGGGAGCAGGGGGGTCCAGATAGCTCCTCCGGTTAGTTCCACTCTTCCTTTTGTGCTAGAGGAAGTTACCAGATGCTAATAACAAATATATATATATTTTTTTTTTTGGCCTTTAGCAGACGCTCTTATCCAGAGCGACTTACACAGTTTACATTTCTTTACATACAATCCATTTATACAGCTGGATATTTTACTGAAGCAATTCAGGTTAAGTACCTTGCTCAAGGGTACAACGGCAGTGCCCCCACCTGGGAATTGAGCCTGCAACCTCTTAGTTAAAAGTCCAGCTCTCTAACCATTACACTACACTGCCAGCCTACGTATATAGTATCTTTGGGGCAATCCTGTCATTCCGCAGCTATCAGAGCAACGCTACATTGAGGTTATCGCACTGCCACGTTATCACAGTGCTCTGAAACAGCCTTCCCCAACAGCCCCGCAGCCTTGACCCAACAGCGAGGAGGGAGATCTCAGCACACTCACCTGGTCCTGCACGAAGCGTTCCCACCGGAGGAAACCGCAACGCTGAGACAACCTCGTCTCACGGCATGCATGACAGGGGGGGACGGGCTTGAAGAGATGGACATATCGGGGCCCCCCCCAGCTCGTGGGGGGGGGGCACACTCGGCCGCTATTAATGAGCACGTGCGGGATGGTCACATGAACAGAGGGAGGAGAGAGGGGCCTTCACTATCTCCCCTTATGACAGGCCTCGCTACGCAAATGGGTTACAAATATACGACGGGGCTGCCTAGCTCTGGGGACTCACTGCTGTAGCGCGCTAAAGCACTCATCCCGGATAGCCATTGTCTTTATTTAACCTATTTCACACAGCCTGCCGGGCTATGGTGCTCCAGGACCAGGGCTGCATGAGCCTTGTGTTGTCTCCATTCCCTCCATCACAGCAGCGTATGCTGATTTTTATATTTTTATACATTTATTTTTCCGATTTTACCCAGTTTTTCTCCCAATTTGGTAGCCAATTACTCCCGCTGTGCTTAGTTCAATCCCCTCCCTCGTAGTTCGCTGCCGTAGCCCTGTGACCGGCGGTGACAATGGTGAAGCTCTGCCTCCTCCGAGACAACACTCGTCATGCCGTCGACTAACTCCGGCACCCCAGAGCCACTCCTGTGCGCAGCAAACTGTGTCGGCTTCCCTCCCCCCCCTGGGGCGGATGGCCAATTGCCGCCCCGATGGCACTCCCGGCCAGAGCTGACTCCGGCACGACGGGGGAATCGAACCCCAGTCGCCGTGGCCAGCATCGGACGTTGAAACCACTAGACCAGGTGGGAGGCCGCGTATGCTGATTTTAAACCTGAGCCCTTACAGCGCTGGCCGGGAGGGGTTTCCTTCTTCTCTGCGTCCTCTTCATCTCTCCTCCGGTCGTCTGCGTCCTCTTCATCTCTCCTCTGGCCGTCTGCCTCCTCTTCATCTCTCCTCCGGTCGTCTGCGTCCTCTTCATCTCTCCTCTGGCCGTCTGCCTCCTCTTCATCTCTCCTCTGGCCGTCTGCATCCTCTTCATCTCTCCTCTGGCCGTCTGCGTCCTCTTCATCTCTCCTCTGGCCGTCTGGGTCCTCTTCATCTCTCCTCCGGCCGTCTCTCCTCTTCATCTCTCCTCTGGCCGTCTGCGTCCTCTTCATCTCTCCTCTGGCCGTCTGCGTCCTCTTCATCTCTCCTCTGGCCGTCTGCCTCCTCCAGGGAAGTCGGTGGGGATCGTCACGACGACCCGCGTGCAGCACGCCACCCCCGCCTCCACCTACGCCCACAGCGCCAGCCGGAGGTGGTACTCTGACGCGGACCTGCCCAAGCCCGCCAAGGAGGGGGGGTGCACCGACATCGCCTCCCAGCTGCTCAACAACACCGACATTGACGTGAGCGCTTTCCTTTCAATCAAAGACAACCTGTCTTGAATTATTATTATTTTCGATTTATATATGTATAATTAAATAAGAAAAAGCTTTAGAGGTTGTTGTTTTTTGACGCTTATAGAGTATTTTGTGTTCATCAGTGGCAAGAAATCGCAATTAAATCAATTTCGATTCCACAAAGTAAGAAAATAAAATGTGAAAAATGCCAAAGGGGGTGAATACTTAAACAATAAAAGTTGTTATGTGTGTATAATTTGTTTGTTTATGTGTATATACGCGTGTGTGTGTGTGTGTGTGGGTGGGTGGTTTTACCATGTAAAGTAATTCCAGGTGTTTAATCAGTTGTATAGCAAAAAAAAACATAACAAAGGGCATTCCCAAGTTAATCAATAACTTTTGACAAAAATGTCAGACAGAACCCTACAATATATGCTCTGGATATACACGTGAAAGCTCAGGTGTGTGGCATGCTGTGTGACAGCAGTGTCTCTTCAGGTGATAATTGGAGGCGGGAGAAAGTACATGACGCCCGAGGGCACCAGGGACCCTGAGTACCCGAGCGATGTTAGCGCAGGGGGCAAACGGACCGACGGCAGGGACCTCATCTCAGAGTGGCTGAAGATGAAGGAGGGGAAGGTACAGAGAATCAGGCCAAAGCCCTCCTCGCCTCCCACTGCAGGCCTCTGGCTCTGTCATAGAGACACACTACAGTCCTCCCAACACAACACAACACAAACACACAGATACAGGGTATAAAAACACACAAACATGTGCAAGCTAGCATATGCACATACACAAACACAAACACACACACACACATGCACATGCACAAACACACACACACACACACACACACACACACACACACATGCACAAACACATGCACACACACACACACACACATGCACAAACACACACACATGCACATGCCCATGCACAAACAAACACACACACACACACACACACATGCACAAACACACACACACACACACACACACATGCACAAACACACACACACACATGCACATGCCCATGCACAAACACACACACACACACACACACACACACACAAACACACACACAAACACACACACACATACTACACAAACATTCCCTTCCCCTTCTTTACTATCAATTTAGGCCGACCCAATGTAATTATCTGGCATTGTCTGTTTTCAGGTTGCACATTATGTGTGGAACCGGACCGACTTCGATGCTGTTGACCCTGCAGCCACGGACTACCTAATGGGTGAGTGGCACTCCCACAAGCACATATACTCCTGGAGAGGTTTCATATTCATATTCCCTCTGCCCCATTCCTCCATCTGTGCTGACCTTAAACTTAGACCATATATGCACACACACACACACACATACACAAGCTCAGATACACACACACACACACACACACATGCACAAACACACTCAAGCACGTGCACATACACAAACTAACAAACACTCACACACTAACAGTCACACACACATTCACATACACACACGCTCACATGTATAGACCATACACACACAGACACTCACACAGGCTCAACTATATGCACATACACACCATAAGTAACACAACACAAGTATGAGTCACACACACACACTCAATCACACACTCTGACTCATACACATACGATGACACACACAGAATCATTCCCATACACTCCTATTCGCTCCCACGCACACACACACAAACGTACATGCATGCATGGCCCTGCTGTCCTGACTGTTACCCATATATAACAGCTTTGTTCGAACCCGGAGACATGCGCTACGAGGTGGAAAGAGACCCTGCAATGGACCCCTCCATCGTCGAGACCACAGAGAAGGCCATACGAATCCTGCGCAAAAACCCCAAGGGATTCTTCCTGCTGGTGGAAGGTGAGCAGAGACACACGCCCAGCAGTCAGTCAACGTGTCCATCGATCACTCAGCCGATCAGTCGAATCCCCCAGCAGTCCCCAACCTTTTTTGCACGGACCGGGGGTGCATGGAAAAAAAAAGGAGACAAGTGCGGAAAAGAGGCACAGACGGAAGTGGTCATTTTTCCAAATAAAACACCCTGCAGACTGCGATAGTCAATAAAATGGAAATAAAATTAAAATTAAAACATTTTTATTATTTCTGTGCGGCCCGGTACCAAATGCCTCACGGACCGGTACCGGGCCACGGCCCGGTGTTTGGGGACCGCTGCCCCCCCCATATCAGCGCTGTGTGTGCCAAACATACTTGGTGATAACTGGATACAGGTCAGTCGATGCATGCATTACATTACATTACAGGCATTTAGCAGACGCTCTTATCCAGAGCGACTTACACAGTTTACATTTCTTTACAATCTGTTTATACAGCTGGATATGAACTGAAGCAATTCAGGTTAAGTACCTTGCTCAAGGGTACAACAGCAGTGCCCCACCTGGGGATTGAACCCGCAACCTTAATGTTACAAGCCCAGCTCCCTAACCATTATACCACACTGCATGCGGCAGTGTGATCCCGTTTAGAGGCTGCGTCTAAATCCTAAGAGGCTGCGTCACTGTCACTGTGGCCTTAATCTGTAGCGTGCCCACTGGGACTTCACTGTACTCCTGGAACTCCTCACAATGGCTCTAAAAAAGAGAGGGACTTCTTTAAATAGACTTCAGCGTACGGCGTAACAATGCCTGCCTCCCCGGAGTGCTGCACCTCTGCAGATCTCACTCCGGTATTTCACGCAGTTGTCCTCACTTTACTGTAGGAACCTCCGTTTGGCACTCAAACTAACAGAGGCTGACTGCTTTTGGGTGAAAACACGCTGTCGAAGTTTCCGCAGGTCATTATCAGTTGTAGCCCGTGAGGCCAGTGTCCAGGGACTGTGCTCAGCTGTGAGCCACGAGGACAGTGTGTCCAGCAATCGTTGGCACGAACAGTAGGGGTCAGGCTGTCGCTGTCGGGAGCCGTAGCGGGCCGATGTGAGAATGCCCTTCCTCCCTATCTGTGTGGCGCAGGCGGGAGGATCGACCAGGGCCACCACGCCAGCCGGGCGTCCATGGCGCTGCACGAGACAGTGGCGCTGGACAACGCCGTGGCGCGCGCGCTGGAGCTCACCAGCGAGGACGACACCCTCACCCTGGTCACCGCCGACCACTCCCACTCCCTCTCCTTCAACGGCTTCCCCTTCCGAGGGAACAGCATTCTGGGTAAGGCAGGGGCCTCCAGCTCCTCGCTCGCGTCCTTGCCGCACATGGAAACATTTTATTTTGCCTGGTCGTTACCTTCTAACAAGGCCTCCGTTGCCCTCAGCAAGGACACTGAACCTTCTCCACCTGCCAGCTGTGCACATTCTTGAGCAGCAGCAGCCCCCTAACCCGCCACAATGCTCTGCTCTGCGATAGCTGAGAACTCAATAAGGGTGTGAGCGGCCCCCTGGGTCCTAGAGCTCTGTTCGTAACATGTCAACAATGGCCCCTGCAGTCACTCTAAAAACAAACGACCAGGAGGTACCCCCCCTCCCACCCCACTGTGCACTGCTACATTCACAAGCGCTGGGACTACACAGGGAGCACTTTACAGAGAGAGAGACCCTCACTTCTCAGAGACACCCCCTCACTGCTGTTCTGCTCACTTTGCACTCTGTGCATGAGTATGTGTTTATTTAGGACACACGAGTAACTGCCAAATAAAGGAAACATTTGATTAAATGAGGGATGCACAGTATATTGAAAGCAGGGGCTGTGGTCCCTGAGTTAATGAAGCGATTAGCATCCCATCACGCTTAGGGCCATGTATACATATGCTGGGCAGGCCCAGCTGCTCATTGCTTTGGTTACAATGGCGAGAGGAAGAGATCTATTTGAGTGATTTTGAAAGAGGGGTGATTGTTGGGGCATGTTTGGCAAGAGCTTCAGTGACAAGAGACAAGACTGCTCAACTTGCTGATGTTTAATTGTGTGTGTGTGTGTGTGTGTGTGTGTGTACATGCATGTGCTTTGGTGGATACAATGTATTTGTGTATGTGTGCTTGTGTGCTTGTGTGTGTGTTTCAGGGCACCTCTAATTCTTTGTCTACCACAGGGAAATCTCCATTGTTTGGGACGGACTTCTTGCCTTACACCACGCTGATGTATGGAAATGGGCCTGGACACAAAATTACCAACAACAAGCGTCCAGATATCCGGGGGTGAACACAAGTGAGACCGAGGCCCCTCCCCTGTACACTCACACCAGGCCTCTCTTTTCTAAGATTTTGTTTCTGATTTTCTCCCAATTTAGTAGCCAATTAGACCCGCTATTTTTTTAAAATGTCAATCCCCCCCTAGTAATGTGAGTTCGCTGCCGTAGTCCTGCGACCGGTAGTGACGAAGGCGAAGTAACGTCTCCTCCGAGACGGCACTCACCAGGCCATCGACCGTAACCCGGTACTACAGGGCCACTCTTATGCGCAGCGAACGTCCTGTCGGCTTCTCCCTGGGGGGCGGACAGCCAATTTCCGCCCCCTGGTGGCACTCCCGGCCAGAGCCGACTCTGGCGGGACGGGGAATCGAAACCAGGCCTATCTTTAACATAAATACTGACAACACCACGGTTCATACTGCAGTCAGTTTGGGCTCTCATCCCACACAGACTCCACCCTCCAAATCGATCCCTCTTCTTCCAGTTGAACGAATCAATAACGGGCATGAACTCAAGATTTTTTGCGTTACCCTGATTTTAGCATAAGATGATTTTCTTTAAGATAATTTTGTTAAATTCAAAATACATCCGCCTTGTCTCTCGTCCCTGTCTTTCACTCGTATCATCTCACGTTCTCTTGTTTCACTTTGCTGGATCTGTCTCTCCTCCTCTGTCATTCTCTCCTGTCCATCCCTCTCCTCCTATCTGCCGTCTCTTTCTTTTCCCTCCTCTCTCCTCCTCTCCCTTTCTCCATCACGTATACTCTAGTCACTTTGTATGTACATGAAATGTACATCACCTCAGTTTTAATGCACATATCCATTGGCACTACTTCACTTTATACTTACAATATTTAAAACTCTTATTCTTACTGCCTATATTCCCCATTTTACTGGTTCTGGAACTGCTGCTAACGTTTTACTGTTTTACTGCTATGTATATTTTTGCTATTGTCTACTACGTAGTTGATGCTTGCCATGTCCTAAGAATTTCATTGTTCGGAATGACCTCGCGTTATACTGCGCACTTGACAAATAAAACACTTTGACTTTGACTTTGACATCGCTCAGAGTTGAAGGACTACGTCCAGCAGTCTGCCGCCCCGTTGGAGTCTGAGACGCACGGAGGGGAGGATGTGGCCGTCATGGCCCGGGGTCCCATGTCGCATCTCTTCCACGGCATTCAGGAGCAGACCTACATCCCCTACGCAATGGCCTACGCAGGCTGCATCGGCCACGACCAAAGCCACTGTCAGCCTGCCCGACCGACCGCCACAACCACCACCACCGTCACCCCTAGGCTAGAGAACTCTGCCCCTGCCACGCCCCTTGCTCATGTGACCCCCGTCCTCCTGTGTGCCCTGCTGGCCGCCATGATGCCCTGAGTCACAGCGAAGCGGGAAGGGACAGCTCCTCTCCAAATAGCAGCGGTGGATTTTTCAAAGCGACGACCTCTATATTGATCTCTTTCTTCTTTTTGCATAATCAAAATGTGTATAAAACTGTTAAATGAGCAACAGTCAGTAAAAAATATATATTATTTAATAAAACAAGATCACTGTTGACTGGTAGATGTACATTTACCCTTCTCAAACACCGGATCTGTGCAAAGGACCCTGGAGTGCATCTTTAAGGTGCTATTTAAGGTGCTCTAAAGTGTGTCAAATACTGTATATGGGAAAAACCTAAACAATAATTATTTCGGAATTATACATGTTTTAAAATGTATTGGCACGCTTTGATTCTGGCCACGGTCGATGATTGTCATTCGGTACTAAATTCAGATACAATTGGAGAATTCTACATTTTTTTATTTCTTTTTACATTTTAAGCATTTAGCAGACGCTCTTATCCAGTGCGACTTACAAGATTAATTCTGATACCCAGCATGCAGCTTGTGGCAGGACACGTAGAATCAGATTTATTTTTGCGTTCGAGTCATTTTGTGACGTCACTCTCCGGGCAACACAGGTAACTACGAGCCGCAATATCCGACAAAGCTAGCTGATGTCCTTGTTATTCATTTACACATCCTTGTTGTTTCAGAACGCAGCCTCTGTCTAAACTCAGGTTTTCGAGTCACGAGCAAAAGTGAGTACAGGACTATGAACCTGAAAACTCAAATATCCAAATTGATTGTTTAGGCCTGCTGTGCAAACTCAGCCTTGCAGAAGGGGAAATATGGAACAAACTGCATTCTGTAAAAGATTGAAACAGAATGCCACTTTTTACTCAGCATTACGAAGCGATTTTGTATTTTACGGAAGGGATGGTGACCCTAGTTGTGACCATACACAGTAGGAGAGACTTAATGAGCACCGGGGATTTCAAGCGTTATGCCTCAGAGACAAACGTGAACGCTCATACAGGGCTGGAAAAGCAGGCACTTGTGAGTTACAGGGATAACGGAGTCAACACTCAAGTGATTTCTACTCTTCCTTTATGGGCTTTCAGTATTTAAGATGTAGTGTGGCTGCCTAATTACTGGGTTTATAGTCCTTGTTTCCATTACCACAGCTGCACCGTATCCTTGAGGACCACAGCTTAAACCTTGGCAGTCCTTTTGACCTGTGATAGTCAGGCAGTGGAGATAAAGGAGAATTAAAAAGATAAGACTGGATATCCACCTGGCCCTTTGGCCTTGGCCTTTGAGTGGTAAGGTCCTTATTTGAGCAGGACAGGGCCTATTTTTTTTTTTTTATATAAAGATTTTGTTTCAGATTTTATCCCATTTTAGTAGCCAATTAGACCCTCTATTTTTATGTCAATCCCCCCCTAGTAATGTGAGTTCGCTGCTGTAGTTCTGCAACCGGTAGTGACGAAGGCAAAGTATCGTATCCTCCGAGACGGTACTTGCCAGGCCGCCGACCGTAACCCAGTACTACAGGGCCACTCTTATGCGCTGCGAACGTCCTGTCCTGGGGCAGGATGTTTGCTATTTTGAGTTGAGCATAGTCAATAGAGTGTTGACAAACACACAATATAAGCCTAATATGTGTATTCTGTTTCTTGTTTGCCAGTGCACAATGCTCTTACAAGCGACTTGGCAGGCAGTGTGGTATAATGGTTAGGGAACTGGGCTTGTAACGTTAAGGTTTCAGGTTCAATTCCCAGATGGAGCACTGCCGTTGTATCCTTGAGCAAGGTACTTAACCTGAATTGCTTCATTTAATATCCAGCTGTATAAATGGATTGTATGTAAAGAAATGTAAAACTGTAAGTCGCTCTGGATAAGAGCGTCTGCTAAATGCCTGTAGTGTAATGTAAATGTAATGATTTATCAATGAATATGATGCACTACATTCCACCAAGTGCTATTGAGGCAGTATCGGTCAATAACTACATATCATGGATAAGCGTATGTATTTAGTTTTAAGGCAAAAATGAGGGTAGGTCAGCACTCAAAACAGGTATAATATGCAGTGATCTATTGCCCAATCCTGCTTAGAGAGGGTTGAGGGTAAAGGGCCTTTACCTTTCAGTGTCTGTCTAACAGCACAACTCTCTGGTGTTTACACTCTGTACATCCCACCCATGTCTCAGTCTTTGTTGAACTGCATGCCCCCCCCAATGTCACTGGGCAAAAGTACAATAGTAACTCAAAGTAAAATATACGTTTGTATATATGAATATGTGGAAAATATTTGGTTAAAGATGTATTGTGACATACGTACTGTATATGTGCTGCAAGTCTTTAAATGATATGCCAGTTACATGTTCTACTGTTTAGCCTCACTCAGAATCATAGATTGCCTGGGGTTGACAGTAATCTGCCTGAAAGAGTGATGCAAGAGGGTATAGGGCGGCTGTGTAGTGTAATGGTTAGGGAACTGCGCTTGTAACTCAGAGGTCGCTGGTTTGATTCCCAGGTGGGGGCACTGCTGTTGTACCCTTGAGCAAGGTACTTAACCTGAATTGCTTTGACAAAAATATCCAGCTGTATAAATGGATTGTATGTAAAGAAATGTAAACTGTGTAAGTCGCTCTGGATAAGAGCATCTGCTAAATGCCTAAAATGTAAATGTATAGAATTTCTGCTTGTGTCCTAAAGGGCCAGGGATGGACATACGTATACAAAGGCAATTTTTTTTTATTCCCGCCACCACCCCCCCCCCCTCTTGGGAGGTCAACTTTATTTTTATTTGTTTTTTAATATTACAATTTTTTGGCAAAAAAGAGGAGAAAAACATTGTGAAGTCTCTTTGAGGGGGGTTAAAAACAACCAAACCAATGAACAAACAGACAAAAAACAAAACAAAAACAAGAATAAACCAGTGGAGACCTATGGAGAAATGCACAGTACAATAAAGGAAATTAATTACAGTGTCCCACCAGGTGACCACCCCCCTCCAACACATACACCTCTACATATACACGATTTGACACATATACACTGAATGAACACAATGACAAAGGGACATTTTTTGTTGGCCATCCAGACAAAAATAAAGTACAAATATTTAAATTTTTATGAAACAAAAATAATAACAAACCAACGCAACTAATTGACACTTCGACATACAACAAAAAACAAAGATATCATAGGACAGGTACTGATTCTCATTACGTATACAGGTCCCTTTGCTCTTTGTGGTCGTTGGCCAGGCCTGATCCTGGGTGCTCTGCACATCTCACCATGGAGAAGGATGACAAGGATGACATAGTAATGGATGACAAGGTTTTCAGATGGGAATCATGGAATGCAGTTCAACACCACATCTCCCACTATCAAAAATCCTATGACACACACATAAGCCAGGTGACCAAATGGACTTCACGCCACTGCTTTTGCCTCAGAAGAACAAGGTGGGCCGAATCCTTTATCTCGAGCTGTAGCCTAGGCTACGCGACGTCTGCACGCGATCCCCATCGCTAATTGAGAATCGGAGGTGGACGCAATTTGATCACTTGAGTGCAGTAAATAATGCAAAATATTTAAAGATATCCCATTTTATGTTCCACTATGCGGGGTTGTTTTTTTATAGCTGACACAATGTTTAAAACCTGATTTTTCCTGTCTTGTATATCAGAATCCTCTTGCCTGTTTGAAATTATGTGATGGAGATGGTGATTCTGCGCTATGCATACATATATATGTATGCGTATGTATATGTGTCAGTGTAGTTCAACTCTGTAACATGTAGGCCTATACTTTGTAGCGTAAGTGGTAGACGTCACAATCTGCCGCTGGGCAAATCTGCAGCCAATTCCTATACCGAGCCAAGGCGGAAATTTACAAGCCCCTGAAAGTGACTCTGTATCAATAGGAGATTATGGTTTAATTGTTCTCCCGCTCCACAAACAATTATCTGCGGCTATTAAATTCCTCACTTTACTCACTCACACTCAACATTTAACACATCATGTATCCGGTTGCGGATTTGTCGTTCCTATTTGTAATATCCGTCTTCGTTTTCAGTGATATTAAAATGTGTTTGTAACTTCCTTAATAATCTCTATATAATTTGATTGAACCAAATGTCCAACGAGAGACATATAACGGTCGTTGTGTTTATTCTATGACGCCAGCAGTGTGGCTTGCGAGGTTTCGTGATAAACGATTCGAAAAAATGTCATGTGGTGATCTCACCAATAGGTGTCGCCACAGCACAAGCTCTTCTAGCTATGTTGCCAATTCTAACTTCAGTGACGAAACATGCTATGAAATAGAGATTGAAGCAAACAGAGAACTTTGTTCCGTTGTGAGTACTGCAGTGGGTATTTATTTTCCAACACATTTTAAAGCGACGATGGAGTGCATTTCTAGAGGTCTGAGAGACGTATCTTGCAGTCCTTCCCAACTCTTCCCATTCTTTATGTTTTTCTCATAGGTACAGATGCAGTTAGTGACTTCCGGTCAGTCAGGACGCTGATTTGTTTTCCTATCTTATTCATTAGAAAAGCGCACCGCTTAATTCAGTCAAGGCCATACACGTCCTCTTGCGTTGTATTGTGTTGTATTATTGTGTGTGTTGTGTTGAATCACCCCCTTGTGTTGTATTAATGAGCCTAACTGGTCAATTTATGAATGAATGAACCTAACCCTTAAATAAACGTTCCATCGGCGTGTATCTGTGTGTCTATGTATCTTAGCTGCCTCGTCTATAGTTCATAAGACACACACATTAGGTCTACATATAACTACATTTTAGTAAAAGAAGAGCATTCCTACACAAATCACTGTCTTCGAAAGTATAAGAGTCATTCGATTACCTTTTTCCACTGAAGTTGCACATTGTTGGTGCTCAAACAAAATCAGCTGTTTCTGTTTTGGTCTAATCTCTCATTGAACCTTAAAGAGACTTTCTCTTTCATTTCACTTGGTACGTATCTCTTTCATAGACGCCCTTACACAGCAAAACATTATGTGTTAAACTGTTTATGTTCAAATAATACAGGAGCTCAAATATACCATATTTGATTGCGGGGTCTACATCTACATATGATACGCAGACGCCTGCAATTATGTCTATTGCTGTATTACTGCACTGATCTTGTGCGCTAACTATGATTGTTCTTACCTTGTATTGATGCACATCTTGTAAGTCGCTCTGGATAAGAGCGTCTGCTAAATGCTTAAAATGTCAAATGTAAATGTATCTTAGAATTTAAGCTGGCCTTTTTATACCAATAGCACCCTATGAATGTAAGACTTTCTTAAATACTGTTTTTAAAAACGGTCGTGGTGTAGCATGGCTAGCAACAAGTGACCCAATTTGTCAGTCTTGTTGGACACTAAAGGCGTAACAATAGCTGGACCGCGCATGAACAGGCTACTTTCAGACATACTGTAGGGACATAACAGCATAAGATATAAGCTGTAATGACAATGTCAAAAAGTGATGTGCGAAGCAGCGTTTCGGGGACTCCATTGTGTCAGTAAAATACAACGAACGGAATGAAGGCAAAACGTTATTGACACGATATTGAGCCTTAGGAATCGATTATTATTATTATTATTATTATTATTGAATAAATGTACACCAGAGAAACATAGCTTTTATCTGTATTCAACTACTCATATTCAAATAAGTTTAAACATATTGGAATTACGTAACAATTTCCAGCCCTCCTTCTTTCTTAGACCCCTGAATGGATTCTGCAGGAATGATCATCACTTTCTCCATTCAATTTTTTAACAAGGCCGACACTCAATTAAGCATTGAAATATTTACGACATGATTATTGGATCTTCAAATGCTAAATGCAGACGATCGGTTTAACAATTTGGTAGACGCGCGTGGACCTATATCGATAATAACCTATAACAATAATAACGATAATGGCATGCGCATAAATAACATAATATTTTTTTATTTTTTTGAGTTTTTAAGTTTTTAACACCCCCACCATCGGCATATCGTCAGAGAACGGAAGCTCTCATTTAAATTGGCATCAGTTGCGGCGAATGCATTTTTTTTCATCACAACCCGCCTCTTTCTCCCCTCTCCTCTCTCTCTCCTCTCTCCTCTATCTCGCAGGTGACGAGGAGGCCGGTCGATTCAGTGATTCTATCCAATCAGAGTCGATTCCGCTCCCAATAAAAAACGAAAAAACGAAACGGATTTATATAGCCTGTTTTCACATGGTTTTTTGGACCGATGAACCCTGCTCGTTTCCTTCTCAAGGGGCAGCGACAGTAGAGCACACACAGAGCGCGTGGCTGTCAAGAGATAAGATCCCGTGCTGGCGTGTGTGAACTTCAGATTGCTGCAGAAGCTCGAGCGCTCCGCGTGCGACGCCAATGCTGCCGCTGAATCCGGTTTGGCAATCGCTGTCCACCGACAGTAGTGCTGAAACAGACGCATCGATCTTTCCTCGGGTGACGTAGTCATACGAGCGGGGGGGCTCGGCGGCGCAACAGACAAGAGAGTCACAAATTACAACGGGGGAAGACCGTAAGTGACAATAGAAGAGGAAAATAGAAGAGGTGTTTTGCTTAAAATATCCAAGCAAAGCGCAAGAGCGAAGTGGCCGGACTTTTCTCGCCCCTCGACGCGAGCACGTCGATCTCCTTGCGGAACTCACACCGGGAATCCTTTAGGGGAAGAGGAAGAGAGAAGGGACTCCGAGTCGATGAGGTACGCTGAGATACGTTTCCCAGACGAGAAACAGGTTTATTTTCCAACTAAAAAGACAACAATTACGCCGCGATAATGGGCTGTATGGGCTCGAAAACCCCGCTTGGTAAGATTGATTTTGTTCAGTTCCATTCCCAAAGCACGGGTACCGCTCAATCCTCAAAGCACGGGTACCGTCTAAGGCCATTTGAGTTTTCAGATTAATCCGGCTTGGCTCGTTGATGTATATTAGCGAGAGCTGCTTCCCTTTCCAGGCTGTTGGCAATCTACCTTTCCGAGGGAGCTTGTGATTGTAGAGGCTCGCGCCGTGCGCCAGTGTTGCTGTAGCTTTAAGCAGGGTACACATTTAAACAAAATGTTTGGTGTTGTTTACTCGGCCAACGGAAGACGGGCGCTGGAGCGTCGGCGGGTTTGGTGTGTCAGCGCGAGCGTATAATCTCTGCTCTTCGCTCTTCTTCTTCTTCTTCTTGCTAGTTAGAGCGAGGCGAGCAGGAACTGTGCTCTCAGCTATCAGGCTTCAGGCTATATTTGTGTGCAAAGGCTTCCCAAGCGCAATGTTTTTGACTGCAATAACCATTTTTAGCTGCAAGGTAATAATATAGTAATATATACGCCATTTAGCAGACGCCTTTATCCAAAGCGACTTACAGTAGTGAATGTATACATTTTCAGTGTATGTGGCCCCAGTGGGAATTGAACCCACAACCTAAGCGTTGCCAACGCTGTGCTCTACCAACTGAGCCACAGAGAACCACAGAGAAGGTAAGAAAGAGTTAATGTCACCCAATGTAGGCTACTCTTTACAATTTTTACTTAAATTAATTTATACCGTAAGTTATACCATTAGTCTATTTCTGAAAAATGTACTTTAAAATATATTTGTTTATCCATATGATATTTTAGTCAATTAAAAGCCAAAATTAGAATTCCGACGCTCAAATCATACTAGTCAGAGTTCATTTCCACGCGTTAGCCAGGTGTAGACAGGCTTCCCTGACACACCAGGCTGTTTAAATGTTACGATTGTTGTCGAAATTATTTTCTGTCAATGATCTGTCCATTAATCTAGAGATGATGTCCCTTTTATTTACACGCCGTCTTTTCGGCGACACATCTTTTCCCTCCCTCGTAGAGCTGATTCGTTTGACGGGGCCTTGACGGAGCGACAAATCACACGCATTCCCTCGCGCACAATACCCACGCTCATCGTGGGTGCCCACGAGATCACACGCTTGTACTCGAGAGCAAACATTGAAATACAACCACCTTGCTATTCTGCAGCCGCGACATACCTCCGATTTATTTCCATCACTTCAATCGCTAACCTTTTACTTCCACTCCCTAATTATTTATGATGTCTTCCAGACACTTCAGAACACAGAGGATAAAAGACCAAACTCTCCATATCACCGCGTTTCCCTTGCCCTTTAGATATAATCACATTCCCCAAAAACTATTTACACAGATGCATCTCAAACTTGACAAAGTATACCCTACACAGAATAATATTATTACTATTACATAGCCTACTGTGTAAATTCCCGGCTTTTGTCACCGGAATTGTTTTTTTTTTGCGCTCATACGGGGGAAGCAAATGATAGCTACATTGATTTAGTTTCATAGCAATCATTAAAATAAAATAAAAACACTCCATTGCTTAAATCTAGGGTCCAGGACTGTTTTAGATAGATCTCTTACCTGGGCGGATATTGAAGGACATTTGGTACAAAGACACAAACAAACATTTTTTTTCCTCATTTGATAGTCTTGCCCTCCCTATTCTTGTGGATTAAGAATACTATTGCAACAGGTCAAATTGATCCTGTGGCACAAAATGTTTCTATATCATAAATAATCGCTTAAAACCACCCATTCACTGCAAAACACATTAGGAACACATCGTCAAGGAAGATCGTGCTATTCAACTGGTGATGGAAAACAGCATTCTCTTTTTATCTGAAGAGCTCATTGTGGCCATCGGTGAAAACAACGCACTCTGCTTCCCCTTCCTCCCGTCACGGTGACATCACTATGTGCTGTCTTGACCCAATTACAGTTATTCTTCATTAGTCTCCTCAGAAGGGCAAGAGGAGATAAAGTGGAGGTGCGCCGTAATGGTTTCTGTGCTGTTACTATGACAACGAGAGGAGCAAGCTGCGGAGCTGGGCGCACAAGCACAAGTCAAATGCCGTTTATACAAACAAACAAATACACACACACACACACACACACACACACACACACGAACGCTCAAGAACATACACCCGTGAATGGAGAGATCGCTTCACGTCTCTCACTCTTCCTTGACGTGAGATATGGATACTCAATAACGATAGATTTGGGATGAGGTCATCATAACGGTTCATTTCGAGACAACAGGTAACCCGCGCCATGGTTCTTCGCTAAAGTGTCAGTAAAACGGGCACACACTTTGCTGAAATGTGCAACTATGTTAAAACCTGGCATGGAAGGATGAACACTGACTACACAACACAGAAGCAGAGAAGATTAATGGTCTGTCATATTGCACCATTACAGAGTAGCCTATGGGTACACACTGGAATATGTTCACTGGAATTTACTTATTTTCCCATTACTGTGTCCAGAGGCTATACTTCTTGGCATTCTAAACTGGTTATTTGTATTGTTCTGTAGCATTTCATATAGTATGAACCCAGTACCCTGACTGTGTAACCCGAAGAGGCCGCACTGTTTCAATAATGGTGTAAAACTGTGTGTGTGTGTGTGTGTGTGTGTGTGTGTGTGTGTGTGTGTGAGAGAGAGAGAGAGAGAGAGAGAGAGAGAGAGAGAGAGAGAGAGAGAGAGAGAGAGAGAGAGAGAGAGAGAGAGAGAGAGAGAGAGAGAGAGAGAGAGAGAGAGAGAGAGAGAGAGAGAGAGAGAGATGTAGTTTGATCATACTTAATACAATTGAAACGGGGACATATAGTGGAACACACATGTTGATCTAACAACACGATGTAAATATTCTCGACATGAAGAGTAAACACTCTCTTCTCTAGTTCTCTTGTCGTGTATCAAGCTAAGGTTTCGTTTAATTTCTGACTATTGTTCTTTGTATTTATTGTCCGCGTCAAATAACAGACATTTGAAGTAGCAGAGTATAATTTAGTTAAGACATTTATATAGTCAGTCATCACAATAATGCAATATGTTTTAATAGATTAATAGATAAATAAATAAACGTATATATAGATATTGACTGCACTCGATGGCGTCACATGCTATTGTTTGTATTTTTACTGATTTGCTCATTTTAAGTCACGCATTTTCAGCATCAGGTTGATATGTTGCCATGACGACAAGCAATGAGGTGTAGGGGGATCTCAGCAGGTGAGCTGTGGCACAACCCCGTCTGTAAGACAACACCCAGTCCCAGTCATTCAGACGTTTATTTGTTTATTTGTTTAACTTCACTATCACCATCAACAGGTGAAGAGGAATTATTCCATTCCTATTTGACAAGGGATCTGCGGAAAATGTGTCTCAGGTTTAAACACAATACAACAATTGGAACGGAAATTAAAAAAGGCATTCGATTCGAAGTGTCCCATTAGGCATTCTACATTCTCCGAGAGTGTGCAATTTGAACTCGGTGCTTCATGGAGTCTTTATGCTGTTGAGTGACCAGGACAAGACGAGTGTCTACTAGGCCTATATTAGATACGATGTGATTGCAGCCCCTACAGTTCAAACTTCAGCCAAGCGGCTTTGTAAGTTAAGTGTGCACCTTCATAAAATGGCATGACACGGGAAACCCCTATTCTGCATGAAGTAAACTTTAATGTAACTGACACATGTTAAATGGCCGTACAGTTTTGAAAAGAGTAAAAGACAATAGAGTTTCATTACTGCTTTTAATTATGCAACCATACTAGTGCAACGACCTGGGATGTTAAAACGAGATATTTATGGTCTAGTTCAGGTACGCTTATGTCTGTATTGTGTATTGTTTTTATTCGGTATGCGGTTGCTAATCTATCCACTTGTTAAAACGACGAACAGTGGTATTATTTCCCGTATATAACCTTTATTTCCAGAATAATAAGCCGTAGGTTAGTTGGCATTCATATATTTACTTCTTATAGAACGTGCAATACACGTAACGCTAATTATATTTGTCTTTCTTTATTCAAATACATTATTTATTCATTGTTGCTGACATTATTCTACTTGGCGTTTTCCCCCCAGTTCTAATCATGAGGTAAAACCATCCCGGCTAAGAACGATAAGCGGTTATGACCTGTCTGCGTGAATCTTCCTCTAACTGGCACTTGTTGTTATCCAGTTACCAAATGATTTTGTTCCACTCTGGACTACATTGAACTAGCCTACTGTACGAGGAAAATTAAGTAGAGGACGCTAACAACGGACACCTCTCAGCCTGCACGTGCAGGTGGATAACCCCGTCATTTTCTGTTGAGTTTATAGTCCGACGGTGGCTTGCGAAACGAAGGAATGCAAATTTGGGTTGACAGGTAATTATGCCCACCCCTCGACAAGTATTCGCATCTGTCACACTTGCAGGACACGCGGCATAACGCAGGGCAGAAGAGAACAGCTCGCATAATTCTATTATCTTATTGGATTGGGTCCTACCACGTGTCTATGAGCTGTGTTCAATGAGGTTTCACACTATTTAGTCCGCCCAGAGAAATTCTAACATTTGAGCGAAGCACTGTGAAAGGCGCTCAACGGCATTCATTCAACTGTGCAGGCCTACGCATAAAGGTATAATAATAATAATATACGCCATTTAAGACGTTTTATCCACTTACAGTAAACGCATGTTGTGGCTAGGTCCCACAACCTAAGCGTTGACAAACTGAGCGTCATTATATTCAGAATGCTATTTCTTTAAGATTTCTTTATGGAGAACCGTTGAGCGGTTGCCTAGGCTGCATATGAAAGGCGCGAGCCTCACTGACGCGCTAATGTCGCTAGGCCCGAGATGCACACCTGACCACCTCCGGCAGCGGCACAAAGCTTAACCAGGCGTAAAAAGGGTCACTCTGCACCTTGTCCGCATGGCACCGCATGACCACCCGCACCCGCACGAATGAAGCACGCTCCCATGGTAGGCTACCTCTCACGTGGACCCAGCCAGCTCTGCAACACAAAACCCTTTCGACATGATTTCACGGGACACGCCGTGTCCTCCTGTAGAGGAAATCAGATCCATTTGTGGTCGATTCAGAAAATGAGATACAAATAAATTCAGATTTGACGCCCCAAAAACGTTATAGGGCGGAAAACCAGTCAAATAATGACAACTTGTTGAGGCTGTATCGTTTGAGTCCTGGCAATACTAGTGTGGCTGGGCTACCATGGAAGGCTTCGCGAGCGTTCTTAAAGATTCATATGATGACGTTTTTGTGTGTGTGTGTGTGTCTTTGGTGGCTTGGTGGATTGTGAGGAGGAAAGCGAGGTTGCGTTTCTGTCTTCCCCTGTCACAGTGCCGGTCGACCGTACGTTGCGCGTGGACTGGAGCGCGGCGAGTTCCCAGTCTGATCTCACGGTCTTGGGCAACACTCGGACCTGCTTGGCACGGGGACTTTTACACCGTGCGCTGCTAGAAAGCTGGAACCGCCGTGAGGTGCTGATCTTCCGGTCTGACCCACTCTGTCCCATCTCCATAGCCCATTCCCCCCTGGATACGCACTGCTAAGTGCCAGGTCGAAATTCACCTAAATATCTGTTTGACATGCCATGTCTTACGGGCTTACGGCTCACCAAACCATGCACGTAACAACCACCATATAGGCTACACTAGAAAAGATTTGGGGATGTATTTTCTTAATACACCCGTATGTTTTTGTTTATTCGTCTATCCCCCTATCTATTTACCTACCTCCCGGTCAACCAGACACAGTAGTGGAATAGAGCCAAAAGGCCGTCTGTATTTTATGTCTGTATGTGTGAGTGACCCTTTGTTTGAAATGAACGGAGAGTCCTGACCCGGCTAGTGCGTATCCTCTGTGAAACCCGATATGATATATGGCAAGAGTAACCAAATAATCAGAGCCGACAGAAGCTCTCAATAGAGTTCCCCTGAAACTGTAATTCAGTATGTGAAGCAGAAAATTATTTTCTCAACCTTTCCTGGTTTAATAATTACCTAATTAACCAAGCTGCACGAGTCGTTAAAGAGTTATTCCGCATTGGGTTCTTCATTTCGCCTTTTATTAAATGTTCACTAGTTTTCTAATTATTCGCAAGTCATTCAAAGTAATTAGCAATTCATTTTCAATGCGGTTTTCAAACGGAATCTCGATGGCATTGAATGTAACGCTTCTTGCCTTCAACTAAATTAAATTAAATAGCTCCAGCATATAGATAAGGATGTTATTCCAGCACCCATAATGTACCCTGCTCCTGCTAAATGTCTGAAGCCAAGTAGGGTAGGGCTTGGTTAGTTCTCGGATGGGAGACCACCACCGAAAACTAAGTTGCAGCTGGATGTAGTGTTGGTGGGGGCCAGTAGGGGGCTGCATTCCCTCTGGACCAAGCAAAAACAAAATGCCCCAGTGCAATGCTGGGGACACTGTGTTGTAGGAGATGCCATCTTTCACATGAGACATTAACTCCAGGCCCTGATTCATGATATATATAGTTGATCTGTGGTCATTAAAAATCCCATGACACTTGTCACAAAGAGTAGGGTGTTTCTCTGTGTCCTAGATCAATTCCCAACATGTCCCTCTCAACCTGCAACCTAAGTGTGAGTGTTCTAGTGCAAAATGGCTGCATTTCATCACATTGGTGGTGGTTGAGGTGAGTTTCCCCCCTTCACTGTAAACGGATTTGGGTTCCTGAGAGGTGCTTTATGCAATCTATTATTATTATTATTATTATTATTATTCACTATTCAGAACTGTGTTCAATAGATCTTAGGCATTGGGTATTCCAAGCATGCATCACAACTGTAAACTAAACGCGAGTGAAAATGCCACCATGGTGTTTGAATGAAATATGTTTCGATATTACTGTGCCTTACAGAGCATATTGCTTTCCCCAAATGACCCAATCGATCACAAAACAACGTGACAACTCTATAGCTGGGTTAGATTGACAGCCACTATTTATATAATCTATGCTAGTCCATCAATTTTACATTTAATTATTTACAAATTGCTTTTTCAAGCGCATTGTAAGGGGCTGGATGAGTTTATTTGTTCTGAATCCATTCATCCAATATGGGAGCGCTAAATGGCAAAAACTTTCTTAAGAAATGATCAACTCCGATTGTTGATTTACTCGTGGCTGCGGCCGCACGACGCTAATGATAAACTTCTGTAGCAGTGATAGAGAGATGCAAATCTGGAGCGAGTTAAACAGCCCAAGCCATATGCTTGTTTGCCATATGGTGTTCTCTTTGAAGCATTGCAGCCGAAGCGTGCACACTGATTCACTAGCTTTCACAATGCTTCTCACAGAAGCGCATAAGCGACGCGTGTATCGGCTCATCGTCTGTTCCTGTTCAACAACCATTGCGATGCAATTACTGCCCCCGCGTCCTTACGGCTCAAAGCTCACAGCTTTTTTACCGAGGCACGCGATGCTCAGAGGAAAAGGACAGAGAGTGGGAGACAGATAGAAGCGAGCGAAGGTTGCTTGCAGCAAACAGCAGTAAGTGTCGAAAGTGGCGCATGTGACGTCATCCTCAAACCACGCAGCGTACCCTGAGAGAAATAATGCCATGGTGACCGGTTGCTATAGAAATGCACCTTTAGTGGAAAGTTGGGAGTCTGAGGTCTGTTTCATAGCACCACCACCGAGCACGAGGACTGCACAAGCGCGAGCATCGACGTGGCATGTCCGTGAAGTGCAATTCGCCGTGTTCCGTTCCTTCCACGGAAAAGCTGCTCTTCTTTGATAGAACGCGGGGCGTTGTCACGGAAGAAGGGCTTTGTGGTATCACGTTTATGTAATATCAACATATATTTGCTGATTACCATTTTGTTGTTATACTGTGAGGGTGTGTGCCATCATTCCATTGTAGTTTTCATACTGGTTTGTGGTTGATGACTTCACTTAGAAGCGTCGATTGTGGGTTTTGTTGAAGGAAATCCGGGATCTAACCGGGGACTGTCCAGGTCCTGAAACCTGTAGGGTATGTTTGCCTGCTGCTTCGCGCGGTCTGTCTGCTGCATCCGCGCGCCTCTCCGTTGTTGTTGTTGTGCAGCCATGGTCCTACGTAGACGATCCCAGGGGTGCCAGATACATCTCTCCGTTCTTTATGTAATTATGTGTGAACTGTGGGTTGAAACGCGCGGGTTTCTCAGTCTATCGACTATGTGCGGATCTATTAAACCCATATGAAGGTTTTATTATTATTAGTATACTACCGCGTGTTACGTGTTGCTTTTTTTGTGATTGACTGGTTTCAATCGATTTATAAATCGATTACTTTTCAGCAATTTTTTGGTTTTTCATGTGTTAATGATAATTGACAGGGGATGGAGGCGGAGTATGTTGACATCGGGACAACGAGCAAACGATAGTGAGCATGAACCGAATAATGCTCCCTTAAATACACGCACATCTGTTATGTTCACTAGAGCGTGTGCACGTCGTCTGTGCACGCCAAGACAAGACGACGTGTCCTGAAACAATTGCACGCCATCGTTAGCGCGGATACCGAACAGTTCGCCATTTCAAGCGCCCTGTGTTCACTAGGGCAGTGGGGTAACGGCAGGTATGGTAGGAGTCGCAACTGACCCGGTAAAGGATATTCCTCGAATTCCCCTGCGATCCGTGGCGCTTCTCTGGGGCTGTTTGCTCCTCGACGACAGACACATCCGCCCGTTCGGAAATATCCGCCCTTTGTTGTTGTTGACATTGTTATGTATACTTTTGGTATTTAGCGCGTAGCCCAAACTGTGTCACGCTCCCCCGCCTAATGCTTTACTCTCATGAATAAACGATAAACATCCTGGCTTAGCGTCTAATCAGTGACCATAATTATAAACAAGATCCATACACCACGTGGTTAAAGTCTATGGAAAGAAATGCAGGACAAAAGCTCACATCAACTTGATACAATAGAAAAGGTCATTCTTTAGTCATTGCGGTGTATGTCACACCCAAGTCACTGGGAAATGGCTATACCATACCCAGACATTCTCAGGCCTTTGTCTTTGCTCTTTGTATCAGTTGGCAACTTGCCACAATCTTTGGCCATGTGTGTGCAGGGCAAGCGGTGCTGTGGGGCCCTCAGTTTGCAGGACCCCCCCCCAACCATTCTCCTGAAACGTGCACCATATTATTTATTTATACTTTTTACAGTCTGCAAAGCAGCAAAAGCAAAAAGAAAGAGAAAAAAAGAAGGGGGGGGGGTGAGGTGGGGTGGGGTGAGCGACAGAGAAGCAGGGAGGACGGAAGAGACTCCGGGTGTATTCTCACATCGCAGGCCCCCCTGCAGACGCCACACCGCTGTAGTAGTGGCAGTGTTAATCAGTCACTGATATCATAAGTGATATTGTCTCTCGCTAGCATTGCACTGATTGATGTTGTGCTGTTCGCGTTACCCTCAGATATAGGGCAGGGTCAGGGCGATGCTGTGAAGGTTGGGCAATCCCTGCGTAATTCCCCAGAGTGCAGGGAAGCTCTTTCCTCAAACCATCTGCCTCACACTTTTGCTAAAGCTTTTTCTTCCAGCGGGCGCACCAGGGAAAGCACAGCCAGTGAATAATGCCCGCTGTCTCTGTCTCTGTGCAGCGGTGATCGTGTCTGTCTCATTTCTTTCCGTCAGTGAAAACAAGAACACGTTTTTATTAGAGTCTGTGGGTCCTTTTCGGACTCTTGCGACCTTCTATGCAAAGCAAGGAAGTAAAGTCCTCTGGCTGTTATCTGTCTTATATCTCAAACGTCCGTGACGCCACAGGGCCGTTGTGGTGCGTTTATGTTGCTCTCGGTGCAGTGAGGGTCAGAGGAGCTGACTGCCTGCACATCCCTTACAGGTAAATGTTGAAGACACTGACGAAATGTTGCCGAAATCGAGAAGAGCGCTCACTATTCAAGAGATTGCAGCACTGGCAAGGTCATCATTACATGGTAAATATGCAGATGTCTTCTAACACCCAAGCAAACATACACACTCATGCACCAGATATGGGTCAAATCATTATTTTAAATACTTTTTATACACCATTACAATCTATTTTCACCAGTATTGAGGACAAAAGTCTTTAATGTGATGATTTGTTTGGTGATGATTTTGGTTAATACAATTTTTTATTGAAAATTCTCAGGAATCTGCAGGAATGTTTCAAGTTTGAAATACATATTTGATCCAGGTCTGACACAAACACACACACACGCACACGCACACATATACGTACACACACACGCACACAAGTGCACACACGTATGTGAACGTGCACGCACATGCACATGCAAACACATACACACACATATATACTTGTGCTCACACTGTGGGCAGGACCCTTGTAATCCGTGTGCCCCTCGTCCGCGCAGGTATCTCCCAGGTGGTGAAGGACCATGTGACGAAGCCCACAGCCATGGCGCAGGGCCGGGTGGCGCACCTGATCGAGTGGAAAGGCTGGAGCCGGCCCACGGACTCGCCCACCGCCCCCGAGTCCGACTTCAACTCGTACTCTGACCTCAGCGAGGGAGAGCAGGAGGCCCGCTTTGCAGCAGGTGTGCTCCCATTCTCACCCACTCTCACCCATTCTCACCCAATCCCATCTACATCCATCAAACTGCCAGTGACATTCCCCCAAACTGCATTACATTACATTACAGGCCCATTTAGCAGATGCTCTTATCCCCCAAACTGCCAGTGACCCAATCACACCTACATCCCCCAAACTGCCAGTTTACATTTCTTGACACATACAATCCATTTATTTCTTTACATGCAATCCATTTATACAGCTGGATATTTACTGAAGCAATTCAGGTTAAGTACCTTGCTCAAGGGTACAACGGGCAGTGTCCCACCTGGGGATTGAACCTGCAACCTCTGAGTTACAAGCCCAGTTCCCTAACCATTATACCAAACTGCCAGTGACACAGCTCCTCATGTTCTCTTCTGCTGCTGCCTTCCCCCTGCTCTGGGCCTCAACTAGCCCCTCCCTTAATAGTGCTATTAGTCTCCTGCACTCAATTGTTTCATTCACACCACTTTTCCCACATCCTTCATGATTAACTAGGCCAGTGGCCCCTTCACTCTGCACCTGTTGCAGGGGTAAAAGCCTATCACTCACACTCTAGCATGTGAGACTCAGATCCTGACCCCTACCACCTCTGACCAGCTGAATGTAAGGTCCATCCCCTTCATCTCATCCTTGCTGAGGGAGGCAGACCACTTTGGGTTTAGTGATGTCATCCAATGCACCTCCTCAGATGCTCTCTTTGCTTTCCCTTTCTGACTCAGTGTGATCCGCATGTACATGGCCATCTCTCTCTCTCCCTCTCTCTCCCCCTCACTCTCTGCTCTCTCTCTCTTTCCTCTTCTCTCTCCCCTCACTCTCTGCTCCTTCCTCTCTCTCTCTGCTCTCTCTTTCTCTCTCTCTCTCTCTCCCTCTCTTTCTCACTCTCTGCTCTCTCTCTCTCTCTTCTTCTTTCTTTTCTTTCTCTCCCCCTCTCTCTCTCTCTCTCTCTCCCCCTCACTCTCTGCTCTCTCTCTCTTTCTTTCTTTCTCTCCCTCTCTCCCTCTCTCTCTCTCCTCTCCTCTCTCTCTCTCCCTCTCCCTCTCCTCTCTCTCTCCCCCTCTCTCTCTCTCTCTCTCTCTCTCTCTCTCTCTCTGGACCCTGCATTGCAGGCTCCCAAGGTTAATTTGCACTGTGGGTGTTTTCCCTGTCTCAGTGGCATGACGGTGCTGTTTCTGTGCACTTGCATTCTTCTTGCTATAACTGCGGGTTACCTGAGGTCAGATTGCTCAGTTCCACCGCACGTCCTGCTGACAAAGTTATTCTTTCATCCCCCGGCCCCTCCCCACTCGGTCATCCCTCCCCTCGCTCAATAACACGCTGTATATATGTCCTCCCCCTGGAGGAGATGGGCCCCCCCAAAACACCGCAGAGACACAATACACAGGGATGCGCCACTGCACTGAACAGTGATGTCATACCCTTTAGCGGTTACACAGGTTTTGTTACAGCAAATCCTCCCGGTTTAATTGGTCCAATTCGTTGTCTAATCTGAATACATTTACACCTATGTGCTCGTCCCCTTTTCCACTACGGGCTTAACCTAGCACTTGAACTCAGCCTATTAGGTTCTGTTGTGTTCCCTTTGCTTTTCCAGGGGCTTAAGCTGGGCTTTTCTGAGAATTGGGGCCCTGCTGGAAGAACTTTGAAAAAGATAGGACCCTGTTTTTAAGGCGTAAGTACATCTTACACAGGAATCATGTTTTGTTTACGTTACAGATGCGAATCGCCACCATTGCAAAATTGTATCGCTACTGCAAGCAATGCAGTTTTGCAATGGTGGTAATTCACTTCTGTAGCGTAAACAAGACATGGTTCCTGCGTAAGATGTACTTCCTGACATGCACAAAGTGCTACATGTATTATGTATAACATCAATGCATCTGTTATTCCTACATTAGTATAATGGATAACATCATTTTCAAACACAATACTATACATACATATGTTATATATACTTTACAATGTCTTGAATCTTTTTTACAAGCAAAAAAATATAGCACAAATATGGCACCATGATGTTGGTGTTTGACTTTTAGAATTTTATACAGAATTTTTTCCCTGAAGTTGGTTTTATTTGTTAAACAACTGTATGGTTCATACCACCACCTATTGTGGTGGAGTGTGAAACGTGTGTGGCATATTAGTGCTACAGGGAAGTGGGAAAACACCACAAACTGAAGACCTAAGTTCTTAAGTTCCACATCTAAGTTTTAGTACTTCTAGAGTGTAAGTTCTTCGATGGAAATCTATTGTAGATCAGTACCCCACCTGGACTGGTTACCAGCACCCTGGGCATTATTATTTTTTATTATGAATTTTCATCAGACACCCACTGCTTACATTTGTACATATTATCCATTCACACCACTGGATATCCTGATGCAATGTCACAACAGCAGCTGCCAACAGCAGTGCCCCCTCTGGGAATTGAACCTGCAGCCACATCATGTTCCTCATCACTCCTCCACACTGCAGTATTACTGTTCTTTCTCAGGGTTGTCTGCATGCATCTACAACCCGACACACAAATTACTGCATGTATTATGCATAACACAAATGCATTGTACATCTGTTTTTCCTACAATGGTATAATCGTAACATCATTTTCTAATACAGCACTATAGGCATGTAGATGAAATGTACTTTATATTACAAGCAACCACATACCATCCATTATCACTCCCTGGATATGTATTCACTTTGTTAAACGGGGCAAAAGCAATGCCCACTGGATTTGAACCTGCAACTCTCCAGGTACAAAGCTGGCCTCCTTATCCAGTATACCACGCTGCCTGTGATATATAGTGTGGGATCACACCGCTGTGCAGTGGGTCAGTGCCTCAGCTGGAGGGCACACGAGTGTAACCAGGCTGACCCCTTTCCCAGGCCCCTGCAGAGCTGTGTGAGTGACAATGTGCTGGAGACAGGCGGCCAAGCCAATGGCGTTCCTCTTGACCTCTTGGCCCGCAGCAGCGTCTCTGAGACCCAGCCAGTTTACCGGCTCCTTCTTCCTCCTGCGAAGAGTCTGGCACTCACTGCTGTCTGCAGGGCTTCTGTCCTTGAGGGCTGATGTGCCTGCAGGGCCAATGAGCCCTTGTTACACAGAGAGTCAGAGCATCTGAGGGGCTACTCAACCCAGGCCTGGAATACAAATGCAGTCGAGATCTGTTTGATTATGTGTGAAAGGCCAGGAGTCCAGGGCTCAGCTGGAGGTGAAGGATGAGTGAAAATGAATGATGGGAGGATCGCTATGTGAATCGATACATGAATGCACGGGTGAAAATATTAGGGCATTGATTAACTAGAGCATGAGAGAGAGAGAGAGAGAGAGAGAGAGACAGAGAGAGAGAGAGAGAGAGAGAGAGAGACAGCAGAGAGCGGAAGCAGGAGCGCAGATGAAGGTGAGCGGAGGTGACACCCCGTGTGCCTCTGCCCTGCATCGCCACGTCCGTCGCAGTCACCGAGCACAGAGCGGGCGCTGAGTCACCTCCGGCTCCTGGGGGCAGGGTGGAACAGGAAGGAGAGGCCCAGGGGCCAATGTTGCAACGCCTTGCGTCCACGACGTGAGTGGCCAGTGAAGCGCAGCTTGGCGGTCAGCAGGTGGTCTATTTCCGCCGGCGGAGGACAGTACGCTTGCCTGCTTGGCACACGGCGTTCCAGAGTGAATTTGAGCAGCCGGCCTCTTTCAGACAGCACCCGGCAGGGCCTCAGGGATGTGAGTTCTGACCGCAGGGACGTCCTAATGAGCGTCCGGCCTCGACTAAGGCTTTACGCCATAGATTAGAGCGCCAAGCCATTCTGCAGGTAATATGGGTGTGAGCCTCTGTGTGTATTGGGTAGTGTGTGTGTGTATGTGTGTGTATATGTATGTATGTATGTATGTATGTATGTATGTATGCTATTCAGTCCTCCAGACTGAATAGCCGTCTCTGTGTATTGTTGTATGTACCGTTGACTGTTGTATTGTCTGTAACTATTGTGTAGGCCTACTGCTGCTACCTTGGCCAGGTCTCTCTTGAAAAAGAGATTTTAATCTCAATGAGACTTCCTGGTTAAATAAAGGTTTAAATAAAAAATGTGTATATATATATGTATGTATGTGTATATATATGTGTGTCTGTGTGTGTGTGTGTGTGTGCATGTGTGTGTGATACAATGTGGTTTTGTGTGAGAGTCAGATATGCATGTGTGTGTGAGTGAGTTCTCGGTATATGGAGCTTGAATGTTGTGTGTTCTTCAGGTGTGGCCGAACAGTTTGCCATCGCTGAGGCCAAACTCCGGGCCTGGTCATCCGTGGATGGGGAGGACTCCAATGACGACTCCTATGATGAAGATTTCCCCGCTGCGAATGAGCCCCCCCTCACCACCCCGAGCACAGGTGTGCACCTGCATAGACCTCCATGTACACACACACACACACACACACACACACACACACACACACACACACACACACACACACACACACACACACACACACACACACACACACACACACATACACATAAACCCACTGAAACATAACACACACACACACACATACACATAAACCCACTGAAACATAACACACACACACACACACACACACACATACACACACACACACATACACATAAACCCACTGAAACATAACACACACACACACACATACACATAAACCCACTGAAACATAACACACACACACACACACACACACATAAACCCACTGAAACATAACACACACACACACACACACACACACACACACACACACACACATACACATAAACCCACTGAAACATAACACACACACACACACATACACATAAACCCACTGAAACATAACACACACACACACACACACACACACATACACACACACACACATACACATAAACCCACTGAAACATAACACACACACACACACATACACATAAACCCACTGAAACATAACACACACACACACACACACACACACACACATAAACCCACTGAAACATAACACACACACACACACACACACACACACACACACAAAACCCACTGAAACATAACACACACACACACACACACATACACATAAACCCACTGAAACATAACACACACACACACACACACACATAAACCCACTGAAACATAACACACACACACACACACACACACACACACACAAACCCACTGAAACATAACACACACACACACACACACACACACACATAAACCCACTGAAACATAACACACACACACACACACACACACATACACATAAACCCACTGAAACATAACACACACACACACACACACACATACACATAAACCCACTGAAACATAACACACACACACACACACACACACACATACATAAACCCACTGAAACATAACACACACACACACACACACACATACACATAAACCCACTGAAACATAACACACACACACACACACACACATACACATAAACCCACTGAAACATAACACACACACACACACACACACACATACACATAAACCCACTGAAACATAACACACACACACACACACACACACACACATACACATAAACCCACTGAAACATAACACACACACACACACACACACACACATAAACCCACTGAAACATAACACACACACACACACACACACACATACACATAAACCCACTGAAACATAACACACACACACACACACACACACATACACATAAACCCACTGAAACATAACACACACACACACACACACACACACACACACACACATAAACCCACTGAAACATAACACACACACACACACACACACACACATACACATAAACCCACTGAAACATAACACACACACACACACACACACACACACACACACATAAACCCACTGAAACATAACACACACACACACACACACACACATACACATAAACCCACTGAAACATAACACACACACACACACACACACACACACACACATAAACCCACTGAAACATAACACACACACACACACACACACATACACATAAACCCACTGAAACATAACACACACACACACACACACACACATACACATAAACCCACTGAAACATAACACACACACACACACACACACACACACATAAACCCACTCAAACTTAACACACACACACACAAACACACACATACACATAAACCCACTCGCACATAACACACACACACACATATACACATAAACCCACTCAAACATAACACACACACACACACACACACACACATACACATAAACCCACTTGCACATAACACACACACACACACATACACATAAACCCACTCAAACATAACACACACACATGCACGCACATACACATAAACACACTCACACATAACACACACACGCACACACATACACATAAACCCACTCAAACATAACACACACACAAGCACACACATACACATAAACACACTCACACATAACACACACACACGCACACACATACGCATAAACACACTCACACATAGCATACACACACAGACATGCACATAGACACTCTCACACATAACACACACACACACACACATACACATAAACACATTCACACATAGCATACACACACACAGATGCACATAGACACTCTCACACATAACATACACACACACACACACACACATGCACACACACACAGAGACCCACTCACACATAGCCTACACACACACACACACACACACACACAGAGACCCACTCACACATAGCCTACACACACACACACACACAGGCACATAGACCCACTCACACATAGCATGCACACAAACACATAAACCCACTCATGCATAGCATTCACACGCACACACACACACACACAGATATAGACCCACTCAGACATATCACACAAACACCCATCAACCATTAAGGTTCCTGTTTGTGTGCGTGTCTGAGAATAGAATCCTTTATCCTAAGTCATCAGCTTCATAGATTGAAACTGCCCCCCACAGCCTGCTGTTTGATGTTATTCATTTATTTATTATCTGTCTCCTCCATTCAGACTCATGCAGTTGTGTTTACTGAGCACTACAGCCGACAGGGACATCCTCAGCAATAGCCCCCATGAGCTTTCTCCGCCCCCCTCCCCCCATCTCCTCATCGCTGCACCACTTGGCACAGAGTCTCTCATTGCACAAAGCACCCCCTCCCCCCAAAGTGGTTGGATGGCACGGAGCTTCTATTGTCCCACTGCCCTACTTTCCTCCTCTGAAAACATTTTTTGTTCCCTGGCGCAATTTGATATTCCAGCATTCATCCCTCCTGAAAGTTTAATTTGATTCCTCTGCGGCAGACGAGAGGAGAGAGGGCGGGGGAGCACGGACCGCTGCTCTGGGTGCCCGGAAACACATTTCACCGGCTTACTTCGCTGGAGCTCACTGCTGTCTGGTGATAACAAATTACAACAAAAAAAAAAAGGCATACATATTCATTATCACCCTGTGCTTTCAAAAAAGCAGACCCTGCACTTCTACCTCCGGGCATTTCAGGGTCTCGAATTTTTTGCAACGTCTTTCGAGCGGTTGCAGAATTTTTTCCTTGGGTTTTGTGTTTGACCACATTTGGGCTGTGTGATTCAGTCACTGTCTGTCCCCCCCCACCTCAGACGTGATGGCGTACCCCTACTACCTGCGGGACCTCCTGCAGAGCCAGGTGTGTCAGCAGCTGGCCGCCCGCACGCCCTGCGAGCCCGATAGCAGCGCGGAGCCCTCGCCCGCGGGCGGCTCGCCCGACACCCTGTGCTCCAGCCTCTGCAGCCTGGAGGACCACCCGCTGCTCCGGGAGCTGGGCTGCCCTCCCGCCTCGTCCGCCGAGCTGGCCGCCAAGATCCTGGGCTCGCTGCAGGGCGGGGAGGAGCTCCTGGCGTGGCTGCAGAGGGCCGGGGGGGACTGCCCGTTCCGCAGCCTCGGGCGGGGCCCCGGCGACGACTCGTCCTTCTCCGTCTCGTACTCCGAGTCCTTCCTGTCCCCGGGCCAGGACGACGACCTGCACTGCAAGGACTACGACAGCGTCTGCCGGGACGAGCTGCTGGGCGCGCCGGCCGCCGGAAGGTCTCCGACGTGGCCTCCTCCGGGGTGGTGTCCCTGGACGAGGAAGAGGAGGAGGAGGAGGAGGGGGAGGGGGAGGAGGGAGGGAGGGAGCGGGCGAACCAGTGACTTCTTCGTCTCCCTCCCGGAGTTTTTTTCAGTTCGTTTTTGTTGTCCCCCCCCACCCCACATCCTCCCATCCCACCCACCTCCCACGAGTGGTCTGCTGCCTCTTAAAACGTTTTTGGCATGTTCCTTTGATCTTTGACCCTTCTGTCTTCTCTGCCCTGTCCCCCTCACTTGCCTTGTTTGCTTTCTTTGTAACCCTTATCCCCACTCCCCCCCCCCCTCCCTGCACTTGCCTGCCCCCTTCCCCCTTCCTGCTTGGTTTGATATGTATTCATATATATTTTTGTGTCGCGGCGTCCAAACAATCAGTAGTGGGAGTGCAGCCTCTGTGCTTGGCAGGAACCGGTCGCCTGTGGGTTTCGCTAAAGGCTTCAGAGCACACGCAGGAGAGAAAATGGACAAAACTGATTGACAAAAATGATTTTTAAAAATGCTGAAAATGAAATATCTTTTGCATGTATTGCAAGTGCTGAAATGAACATGCGGGCTGATGTGGTCTTGAGCACGGTCCGTAATTCCCGCTGTTATAAACCCCCCTCCCTCCCTCCCTCCCTCCCCCGTCCTCCCATTCCCCCCCTCCCTCCCTCCCCCATCCTCCCATCCTCTCTAATCCCCTCTTCTCCACTGACCAAATTGTCTACAACGGAAACCCAAACATCGCATCCTTAAACCCCCCCCCCCCTTGCGTGAAAGACTACAGCTCTTCAAAAGGCATGGCTTGCTGAGTATGCCAATCTATTAACCTGTCACTACAAATTATAACCAAATGCTGGAATGTTCTTAAACTGACAATATTATGTCTTTTAAAAAAGATTTCTCACAGAGTACTGAAAAAAGGGTATGCTTTTCTTGTACTGGTTTTCTATCATTCAACATGATGTTATTATGATAATTGTTATGATTCTGATTGTGAGAACATATTATAGCTGAGGGGTTGAGTGAAGATGGAGATTTTTTGTCCTGAATTTCTCTGATGAAGAAATCGCTCTAATGGCTGTCTTAAAAATACAGAATGTTCTTGAAGTAACCCTTCAATGCTAGAGCTGCAAGGTTTGGTAAAAAAAAAAGACAAAAAAAGACAAAAAGACAAAAATAGAACCACTAGATTTCAGTGATGCAGTGAGGAAGAGGTAAATTGTGTCTCAGATTTTCTATATTTTTGTATGCGTTGTCATGCTTTGATCTCCTTGACTGTGCGGCGTGGCTGTGTCCGTGATTTGCACGAAGCTAATGTGGCCGTAGGTTTCTCATCTCTTTGTTATCACTGTGTGATATGGTCTAATGGAAAAAAACTAATGAAAAAAAAAAAGACTTTTTTTAAAGAGGATACTGTAATATTGTTTGTTATTGTCACATCCTTTTCTTTTTTTATACCTTTCCAAATTCTTTTCCATTATTTTGTTTTACACGCTACTCAGCTGTCATGTCACGTTTTTTTCATCTCCCTCTCTCTCGTATTCTCTCTTTCTCCTTCTCCCACTGGATGTCTCTGCAGACCTCAGTCTCCTTCAGTACAGTGGAAGCAGAAGACATATTTTGTTTTAGAAGAAGAAAAATGGCAACATCAATGGTCCCAAAAACAAGACTTACAGAAAGACAGACACGCACACAGACAGACAGACAGACAGTCAGACAGACAGGTGTTACCCGTTGTGCTCTTCTGGACAAACTGTCTTGGGTAAAGTATCAGGATGAACTGAAAGGCGACAGAGTCACTCTCAGACACTGTAAACCACGCAACTCAGGAAGTCCCACCCCCCATCGAAATCCCGACTCCTTGCCTCTCTCCTCTTTCGAGTTTGCGTGTTTTAGCGACACAAATGAGTGTGAGGCACAGCCGCCCTGCCAGTGGGGTGGAGTGTATCTGCAGACTCACAGGGACGAGAGAAAAGGAAACCCACAAAGCCACCACTGGGGGACTCCCTCTCTTTCTACGATGTGTGCATCATATCTTGACATTTTCCAGAAGGCCTCGGACTGCAAGTTCTGAATGACAGTACAATATCTCTGTTCCCTTTAAAATGACGCTGTCTTTTGTGTGGTTGTAGTGTGTTAGCAGAGCACACAGCTGCAGGATGCACAGCTTTCGGTGCTGGTGTGCAGTGAGCCAATAATGACTGGAATATTGGAGCGTTCCAAGCTGTGTATCAGATGGGGAGGTTTGGAAGAGACCCGAGGTCGCCTCAAAAGGGCTGTACCACTCATTTCTCCTTGAGAGGGGGAGACAGTAAAGACCACCATCACGACCAGGAAAGAAATTGTGGATTCTCTGTTGGTTTTTTATTTCAATTTCAATATTTTGCCTTTCATATGTCAAATGGAAAGATAGTGTGCGCAATTACATTGACAAACAGCACCATATAATACAACAAGCACATTGACGAACCTGGCGAAGCTGACCTTTCATTTTGATTACGAGGACTGCATTCCTGTTGAAAGGAAGCAGTCAACACAATCTGAATCTCATATCCTGCTGGGCATTATCAGAGCACTGCTGTCACATGTAGATTGCTCTCTGACCCTCTTGTATGGCTCCAATCCTGGCCAATTGGTCACATGACGGAATATCTCCATGTGATGTCGAGGCTTAGGTAGTTTACTCAGATTTTGTAATGCAAATAAAGAGAAATATTTTTGTAGGTGGGGGAAAATGGAAAGTGTGGTCATTGGCCAGAGGCGGGGCCCGTCAAGAGAGTCAGTCTAACTCAGGTGCACCTCAAATGCTGTGCCTTCATCCCTGACGTTCCCTTTCATGACATTCCCCATTTCCTTTATACATCCTCCTCCTCAGCATTCCAGGTTGGCCGGGGCTCGGTTGGTTTTGTTTGTGTTTTGAAGCGATTGAGGTCTCTCATTTTTAGAAAATGTGTCTCCATAGATTGCCAGCTCCAGTGTCTCCTTAATATTCCTGAACATTAATGTAGTTTATACTATTTAAATCTAGATGCTGAACTCTTATCAGTTTTAAGGAAGCTTAAGCTTGAGCTAGCTTGAGCCTGGTCAAAGGTGCTTATGGTAAATATTAAGGTTGAGAGTGCTGGTGTTCATGGTAAATGTTAAGGGAAGGTGTGGTTGAGAGTGAGAATGTTAAGGGAATGTGTGGTTGAGAGTGCTGGTGTTCATGGTAAATGTTAAGGGAAGGTGTGGTTGAGAATGCTGGTGTTCCTGGTAAATGTTAAGGGAAGGTGTGGTTGAGAGTGCTGGTGTCCATGGTAAATGTTAAGGGAAGGTGTGGCTGAGAGTGCTGGTGTTCATGGTAAATGTTAAGGGAAGGTGTGGTTGAAATGAATGCTGGTGCTGGTGTCCATGGTAAATGTTAAGGGAAGGTGTGGTTGAGAGTGCTGGTGCTCATGGTAAATGTTAAGGCCAGCTGGGGTTGGGAGCGATGTTTCATGCCAGTCAGGTCTGAGGGAGACGATGTTTATTGACAGTGTTTCAGGGCAGAGTTACGTTAGAGTTTGGTGTTTTTGTTTGTGTATCTCAGCTGGAGCGCAGCGTTAGCATTGTGTCTTTCTGTGTCCTGTGCACATCGGGGGACCTTGCCGTAGGCCTGGCAGTGTGAGACGCTCCCGCTCAGGGCCTATCGCGCACAGCGCTGCCACGCCTCCGCTCTGCAGAGCCCCGGGGGAACAGAGCTCCGCTCGGCTATTACATAACAGAAGGGCGGCTGAGCGCTACCTCTGCCGACAAGCAATTAGCCGTGATTATGAAATCTACTGACGGACGGGGACTCATGAATCAAGCAGCTAAAGAGCTGTGTCTCTCTCGCTCTCCTCCCATCTCTCTCTCTCTCTCTCTCTCTCTCTCTCTCTCTCTCTCTCTCTCTCTCCTCTCTCTCTCTCTCTCTCTCTCTCTCTCTCTCTCTCTCTCTCTCTCTCTCTATATATATATATATATATATATATATATATATATACACACATATAGGCAAATTGGTTTATTGGTTTGATGGCAATACATTGAGGTTCCATAGTGGCTCAGTGCCTCTGGTAATCCATGACATTGGGCCCTTCTGTGAGTGACGCTGTGAGCTGCTCCAGATTTCCTGTGTGTGTGTGTGTGTGTGTGTGTGGTGTGTGTGTGTGGGCGTATGTCTGTGTGTACGGGTGTGTTTCTATAAAAAGACATCACACATCTATCTTAGAGCACTTGAGTGGGCTGAGGGTGGGAGAGAATAATCATCCACAGCAACGGTTCCCATTATATCCTAGTTTTGAGCAAAGTGGGGGTACTTGCTGGCACCAGTCTCCTTCTGCCTTATTCCAGGGCCTGGCGAAATAGGCCGTGCAGAGAATCATAGTCAGTGGGTTTCATTCAAAATATATTATCTTCACAGATTACGGAGTGGAAAAAAGAAGAGTCACGTTTAACCCACATTAGCCCTTGTCTGTTCAAGAGTCTTTAATTAAAACATCCCACCTCCCTCTGAGAAAAAGCTAAACAGGGAAGTGCTCTCCAGCAGGTCCCTACTTGCCTGTCACGCAGCCAGCCTGAACACAGAACCCCATCACGCTGGAGGATGTGCCAGACAGCAGGACACTCAGAGCCCTTTACCCACAATGCCTCTTCACGTTAAATATAGCTTTGCCACGTGGTCTTCATCGCCTTGTATTTATTTAGTTTTGAACATTCCCTGAAGCAAGCCACCCAGTTCACTGTCTGACTGTTTACATGTCCTCCTGTCTGTCTGTTTGAGCATGGGTGAAGGACAGCACTGTCTGTATCGTCTCTCTTTGCTCTGGTTGTCTTATTATTTTCCACGCTCATGGCTGTACTCGGTGATTTCAAAAACAGTTTTCGGACACTTGGTTGGCTAGATAAGTCATGTGTTATAGAGTTATAAGCCAAACATGTACATACCCCTTCAACTCCCCATCAACATGTCAAGCGCACAGACGCCAACATACACATATGGTCTATAACCCCAAACATGAATCATTTCACTCAGAACAACTGGGCCTTTAGTTGGGTGTGTCTAAGCTGATCCTGCTTCATTCGTTGTGAGCAGGAAGCGCACAGAGCGCAGAGAATCCTATTTTACTTTCCTCGTCAAATATTCTTTCTGCTCGGGAAAGAAAGGAAATGGTGGTCTGAATTCTTCTGGAGTGTTTTTATGGACTGTTTCATTGACAACAAACTTTCCAGAATCCTTCTTTCTCTGCTGTCCTGGCCTATCGGTGAGGGCATGGACAGGTGAGCACAGAGTCACAGCGGCAGGTAGCCTCAGTGGGAGGTAGCCTCAGGGGAGGTCCTCTGTAGATGTTCCTTTGAGGGTGACACAGAGCCCCTTCAGTGATTGATTTCAGGTGAGAAACTGGGTTTTCAGGACAATATCGGACTGTTAACCTGTTTGGCCAGATTAATGGGCATCCTGAAATGTGCAGGGTGACCTTGACTGTTTATTTTGGGCTGACATTTGGGGTGGGGGCGGGGAGCTGACAGTGAGGGGGAGCTGACAGTGAGGGTGAGGAGTGGGGGTGGGGTTGTCAGTTGATAGCATGGCATCAGACCAGGAGGGGCCTCCAGTCAGTTCCTGAGGCCAGCATTGGTTTCAGTTCTCAAGCAGTCCTGGACCTACAGGTTGGTTGCAGGCCTAGTTCCCATTCCCATCCATCTGGGAACCATGGGAATCACATTTTAAGGTGCCTGAAAACCAAAAACTTTTGGCCCGTTCAAGGACAAGCATTATCCACTCCTTGGTGTGACTGCAGCCAATGTCCTGGTCCAATGTCTCTATCCTGCAGCAGTTCAACAAAACGGAATCCTTTCCCTCCCTCAAACCGGTCTCTGTGAGCATCTGATCTATGGCCTCTCTTTAGGCTCTCTGCCACAGTCCTTTCATAACCCTCTCTCTCTTTCGGTTGTGTTTTTTCTTCAGTTTTATTTCTCTTCTTTTTTGTATCTTTTGGAATGATTAATAATTTGTAAACAATGCTTTGCTCTCTCTTTCTTGCAGCACTTGCCATGATTTGAATTTATGAATAAAAGTCATCAATGTGATTCCGTCGTCAATGTCATTGTGTGCGTTTTCCTGCCCTTTAGAGGAATTGTGGGCAAAATGAGCAGATGTCATGTGTTCTAGGGAGGGCTTGTTCAGATAGAATACAGACCCAATGCTGCTTTGTCCTCGAGTCAGTTCGGGACAGAATCTCTACCTGGAAATATTGCTCTGATGAAATAAGGCCAACATGAAAACCATTGAAATCATGATGAGAAGCTTTGACGCCTCTTCAAAAACCCATGTGACACCCCTGTGGGGTCTTTCAGTTACAAACGAGTCCTACCTCTCTCCACTCACCCGACATGTCCCCTTTCCCCCCGTCTCTGAGCACATACCACAGGCCTCAACGGCCATAACGGACGCTGCTCTCCCACATTGCCTCCTAATCTCTGCTCTGTCAGCGCGGACCTGTCTGCCTCCGTACGCTGTCCAGACCCCGGCCTCTTATCTGCATTTCCATTACTGTTGGGAGAGGGCTTACGCGGGATGCCCTATTATGGAGAGATGGACTCTGATTTAGGCCGAGTGTGCCCCGGACCCATAATGCAATTGTCTGAATGAGAGACTCTAAAAAGCTGCCGCCGCTCTCCTGGGATACCTGTGTGCGTGTGTGTGTTCGTGTTCGAGTGAGCAAGAGTGGAGGAGAGAGAGAGCAAGAGAAAGGCAGAGAGGGAGCAAGAGTGGAGGAGAGAGAGAGCAAGAGTGGAGGAGAGAGAGCAAGAGAAAGGCAGAAAGGGAGCCGGTTCTCTCTAATAGTTGTGGCGACGTTCTGTCCGCGTGTCGTGAGCGTACGTTTTTAAATTGGCAAGGGAGCTCCCGGCGTCGCCGTGACCGGGTAGGGGTTCGCTGCATGCCATGGCCTCTCGGAGCAACTCTTCCTCCTCCTCTTCGTCGTACCGCTCCGCCCGCTACAGCAGCAGCTCGTTCAGAGCGGGGAGCGGCGGGGGGCAGGAGCTCCTCTTCGAGCCCTATCTGGACGGCAGCCCCCATGGCCTCTTTGGAGAAGAGGGGGCTGGGAGCCCCCTGTGTCTCCTGCCCTTCAGCCGACACCGCAGGGAGTCCTTTGGGTGCCCAGGTGAGTGAAGGTTGGGGTGGAGGGACTTGCTTTAGGGGGAGTGGAGACGGGACAAGGTGACACTGATTCCATTGAGCTGAAATATTTTTAAAATGTAGTTTTTTTCAAACCTTTCTTGTAAAACACATGACCTGATTTGTATGCATGCAGTGAAATTGAACAGCTTCAACACTGAAAGTCTATAGAATCCTGCTGACTTTCCAGAAATAGAAAGTCCGACAATGCATTGATGTGTTTTTGGAATACATACCATGAAATAGAATTCATTTGTACAAAAACCAGTTCACTGCTGAGATTTATTTCAAAAATGATATCAAAGGGCTGAGTATATTCTTTTATAATGCCTTGCACTACAAAGAAAGAAAGAAAGAAATGTATTTGATACAGCTGACAAGATTTGCTCTCAAAAGCAGCCACATACAGTATCTTACAATCTGACACGGCCTGATTGAGTTGCTGCCAGTTTTTCACCCTTCTGTCCTGGGATATTTTATTAAAAAATAAAAAAAGAACAGAGTAGAGTTTCAATAGCATGGTGGTAACTCCTTAAATAGATTAATAGATTATTAGAATTAAATAGATTTTTTTATCAGAATGCAGAAGATTTGTTTAATGATCTATGAGTTATGAGTTACAGTATCTATGTGAGCTATGTTTTGGAGTAGCTATGAATTATTGAAAACATTTATTGCCCCAAAGAGAATTTTCTTTGCACAAGTCGGGAAACCATTAAAAAAACCCACACATATACACATCAATCATAGAAAATAACAGTCAAAGTAAAAAAATAAACATCCGAAAATGCATCATGGCAAGGCCAGCTTCACGTTAGCTTCGGTACACAAGATACGATCCACTCGTTAAAGTGCATAATGCACAAGGTCTGGTTTCTTATCAGACACTGTTTCTCATGCCATTCCCATCTTACTCTGGAGCAAATTATTCAAACAAAAAGAGAAAATAGGAACCGAATGAGATGCTCTAAGGATGTTCTGCTAACGGAAATCAATGAGAAAATGATTTTATTACAGTGCATTATTCTCGTTGCCTCTCCCCCCATGTCCTTTTTGATGTCCCCTTCTATTTCCCTTGGTGTTAACTTCTTCCAAGGGGGAACAGGAGCGTCTGCATCGGGACGTCCTGCCAGCATGGGTGTGGTGCGGACGGTGGGCGACTCGTACTTAGTGTCAGCAGATGTGAGTCAGTTCGAGCCTGAGGACATGGTGGTAATGGCCTACAGCCACTGGGTCGTCATCCATGCTGAAAAGGTGGGACCCTTGGGGGGTGAGAGGGGGTGCATAAGGCGTAATGTTCCTAACCACATCCCTCCTGTTGTTCTCCATCTTTAAAAACCTTTGACTGACAATTCCTTTTCGAACCTTTGACTGCATTTGATGAAAACGGTTCACTGCTGAGATTTATTTCTGAATGAATGTCGCACTCCTAATATATGCCATTTAGCAGACGCTTTTATCCAAAGCCACTTACAGTAGTGAATGCATACATTTTTCAGTACATGTGGTCCCAGTTGGGGATTGAACCCACAACCTAAGCGTTGCCAACACCATGCTCTACCAACTGAACCACACAGAACCACTCCTCCTCCCCCCCAATCCTCTCCCTCTCCTCCTCCTCTCTCTCCGGCCCCACCAGGTGGCCGATGACGGTAGTGTCAGCGACACCTTCACCCACAGGAGCCAGCTCCCGGAGGACATGGACCCGCTGTCGGTCAGCAGCACGCTGACGGCCGAGGGCATGCTGGTGGTCAGCGTGAGGAGGAGGCCCGAGCCCCTGAGCCCCCAGGCCTGAGCCCCTGAGCCCCCCAGGCCTGCCTGTCCCCCACCCTACTGCACTGCACATTACATTAGGGCATTTGGCAGATGCTCTTATCCAGGCGCCCAACAAAGTGTTAACTGTCAAGAACAGTTTCCTGAAAGCCACCCTACTACACTGCAGGAGCAACCACATAGTTAAACTAGGACCCTGTAGGTAAATCTGTAGCCACAATTCAAAGGTAGGAATGCACGCTGGGCTTACTGTTTACACCCAACATTCATGTTCTATACATATATATATATATACTATATATGCAATTTTGCTCAGTGTATTAAAATGTATGATTTTTGATTAAAAGTGTTTTTTAAAAACGCCCTGCTGTATGATGAAAAGTGTTTTGCAATGCTATGAGATTCAATGAGCAGGTAGAAAGGAAACAATCACATTTTACATTGACATTTTAGCCTTGCTCAAGGGTAGAACAGCAGTGCCCCACCTGGGAATTGAACCTGCAACCTCTGAGTTACAAGCCCAGCTCCCTAACCATTACACTACACTGTCAGCCGTAGCCAATCATGCATAACAAGTACAAAAAAAGAGCCCAAATCAGCTAAGCATCTGTGTTTTGGACGGGATCACCACTGTGTGTGTGTGAGTCTGGGCGTATACCCAGGTGCCCTGCATTGCAGTACATTTCTGTTATAAGTGTATCATTCTAAAATTGGTTTAAAATAGATTCTTACATCCAGAATGCCAGGACTCAAATAGATTACCCAGGATGAGGACAGGTATGAGACCATGATGAGGGCAGGAATGAGACCATGCTCCAGGGGTAGGGCAACACTAAGAGTGAGGCATGAGAGAACTTGTATTGAGCCTCCTGGGCCACCATAGAAAGTTGCACACACAATTTATATATACTTTATATTTAAATAAGTACTTTTGTTTCGTCACCTTCCTCTTATATGTGGGGAAGTGGTTGTTCATGCCCCCATAGAGCCCATCAATTCGCGGAAGAGCCTTAAAGAATGGCCACAACTCTTATCAGGCAAATCTACTCCAAAAGCCTGGCTTTCAAGACACCAATGGAATGTGCTGTAGCTCTATCTGTATCTGGGCAGTATAATTAAACTATTACTACTGCTTATTAAGTAGCACCATGTGCAATAGATGTGAAGAAATGAGCTGTTACTTTAAGAGAACAGGTCAGTTAAGATGGAGTGATGTGATTTAAAAAATACCTCTGAGACTTCTGGTAACTCTATAAACACAGATAGTCTGAGTCAGGTAGAGTGAGAGTGGTAGCAAAATAGAAATGCTAAGGTCTGGTTTTATATCGTTGATGACCTTTAATGTTCAATGCCCACAATGCTACGGAGATATTTATGAGCACTGTGGGTATGAAAAATATATTTAGTTTTTTTTTTCAAACTCAGATTTAACATATACAGGTAACTTCCAAAATAAAGGAAACACTTCAGTAAATGAAGGAAACTGGCAGCTTTGTTATGGTGTGAGGTGAATTTTCCTGGCATGGTTTAGGTTTAACCCCTTAGAAGGCAAGGTAAATGTCAATAAATAGCCTTTCTGAGTGATGACCTTCATCCTGTGGTGAACCATTTAATTAGATATATTTGGGAAATACTAATATTTTGAGATTTTTCATTGAAATCTTACACATACTGTATACATATACATACAGTATACATAGAACATATTCATTTAGGATGCTATTTTAATCTGAGAAAATAAATCTCAGATTTAGCCTAAGATATAACATTTCTCTTTTTATGTTTAGCACCACATATGTTGATTGCAACAGAAGAATTTGATCATCCGATTAAGAAAGCTGGGCTTGTATGAGGAAAGATTCTAAAAACATTGTTAAGAATGAAAAATGAAAGGAGAAATGCATACCTTAAATGTGTATTCTGGCAATGCTCTTTACATAAATGCCACAATATTGTTGGCGAGTCCCGAATGGTTTTTCATTTTCATTGTCTGCTGGCTGCTGGAGGCATTTCAAAAACTTGTCTATTTTTCTTTTTCCTAAGAGTACATCCTTAAAGCCATGGATGATTCAGCCACTCTAATCCTATGAACAGAAACCAGTGGGAGTATAATTTTAAACCAGTTAAATGTCCTTAACCGCACTTACACAACCATAAGAGCGATGTTCAATCCTAATAGCTTATATGAATATGGAAGCCGTTTAATGTTAGTTTGAATACGTCCAAGGTAAGTAAGGATTTGTTTTGATAATTCTATAGTATAGTATAGTTCAGAGTGCTGATTACAGAAGTAATCGATCCAGAAGGTACATCTGGCAGGATTTTATTGGCAGTTGCCATCCGAAAACAGAACAATTGTAGATTTTGAGGATGGCAACTGCCAATAAAATCCTGTCTAATGTATGAAGCATTGTTTGAACTCCATGCACAAGGAGAAGTTGGACAGGCTTGTTGGACTTCTTATATCACCTCAGATGGGGTTAAAAGATCAGAAACCTCAGAAACCTTTGTTCCAACTGCTTTCACTGCAACCAAGCCCTGTAATTAAAAGCTGTGAGAGTTCCTCCTGCACTTGTGCAATTGTGCATTCACCCAATCTCTACTCTACCTTGTTTTGTTTCGTGTGAACCGAAACTGCGTCTACTTGCCACGACAATGTACATTTCCGTTAGGCACACTATGCAAAATTGCTAAAGCTGTGAAGTAAAAATGTAAATGTACTTATTGATTTGAATCAATAGGTGAACACCTGCCAACTGGCAAGCGTCTGCACCTTCTGTGGTGCAGTATGCAGAAGAAATCACCAGTTTCGGAGGAACGGGGACGTCATTGACATAATCTGAAGTAAAGACCATCTGCTTTGCACTTAACCGAGCATGAAGCAGAGTGCTTGTAGGAATGGAGCGTGAGGGTTTTAGTACATTTAGGCCTGCAATGCAATGTAGGAAATGGAAGTGGCACCGGTCCAAAAAGCTGCAGGTAATCATATCTGCACAGACGGGATATGCCTCGCAACGAAAAGGCAAGCAAAAAAGTGAAAGCAGAGTATTGAAATAATGACATTAACATGTAAAAAAGCAATGAGACACTTGCCCAGCTTCATTCAGCCAATAATATGACAGATGATAATTGTTCTGACAGAAAGGTTTCAGAGAAGCTAAATGAAATCCCACGCTTGTCATATTTCATCTCTTCCACAATAAAGTTTGCAGAAGAAAGTTTGGTGCCTGGGTTTGGTGTCTAAAATGGCCAGTGCCAATAGCCACTCTGACAGTCAGATGGAAATGGGGCACGGGGTTATTTCTTAAGAACCCTACTGTTAATCTGGAGAAAGGATTTCAGTGTCATCTGTGTTCAGTGTAGCTACTGTACAGGAAGATTTTTGCTGTATTGGTTTAACTGCAGCCACAAATATGGAGAAATATTAAATAGCCACTTTTTCTATTTTTTTAATCAAGTTTAGATGTAATAAATAAATGTATTGGGCATGTGTAGAAGTACACACGGTGTACAATTTAAATAAAGATCTACTGAAAATCCCCCAAAATGAAAATCTTAATGACAATGACAAAATTAAAAGATACTATAATACTAAGATACTTCATTTCTAGCATGTGAGACTGCAGGCTTGACTTATGTATTTTAAATGCAGGATTTTAAGTTCCCATCATCTCAGAAGCATGCTTTGAGTGCACACAGACATTGCTTTTAAAATGCTTAACGAAAGCACACCCCTTTGAGAAATTCAATGCAAACACTTCAGCTCCTCCATTAGACTGTAGATATGCAGATGAACACGTTACTATTGCTCAGGCAACAGGTTTGTGTGGCCTCGCCTCTCAGGCTCGTGTCTACTGTCGAGAGAGAGGCCCATGTTTTTGTCAGGGATGTCATTCAGACCATATCTGGAGTTCATTCCGCCCGTGAACAGAAGGAGAGGACGAATGGGTGTGTGGACGTCCTGGCAGGCAGCACGAGCCCATAGGGAGGAGATCTGAGGTTTTTGTGGACTCCAGAGACCTGTCGATCACACCTGACGCGCACGCACACACGCTCCGGACACAGTCCCCACGCTCCCCTCTTCACTCACCGCACAACCCACTCAGCTAATGAACCTCTTTAACTAATTAGACACTTAACCATGGTTACAGATGTTGTTTTCAGCCCAGAAACAGAACACATCATTCCCTCCTGCTGTTGTGATAATTGAGTGATGCTGTGGGTGGGATGGAATGCGGGGGAGGGAGGCAGAGAGGAGACGACAAAAGGAGGGGAGAAGAGAGGAGAGGAGAGGAGAAGAGGTAGGAGAGGCTGAAGCTCCCCACATGTCTGGAGATTGGCTGGGACCCAGGCTCAGCCATTACCATGACAACACCCCAGAGGAACCTCTTAGTGGGTAGTTGGTGTGTGTGTGTGTGTGTGTGTGTGTGTGTGTGTGTGTGTGTGTGAGTGTGTGTAGTGTGAGTGTGTGTGTGTGTGTGTGTGTGTGTGTGTGTGTGTGTGAGTGTGTGTGTGTGTGTGTCATATGTGTGTGTGTGTGTGTGTGTGTGTGTGTGTGTGTGTGCGCGCGCATAGGTGGGTGGGGGTGATGTTACAGGATATGTCTTCAAAGATGTAATCCGGCCCCTCTAGAGCAGCAGGTTCCCTTCAGTGCCTCTCTTGCTGCCATGGAAATTGCATCCTGATAATCCCAGTAGCCCTGGCAGACCCACTGAGACTGTGTGTGTGCCTCTCAGTCTTTTACCTGTACATTTTACAGCAGGATTCCGTCCCTCAGAACAGCATCCTCATCACTGGGGCATTTAATAGGCCCAAAGAGTGACCCCAACACTCTCATCAATCAACATCACTCCCAAACATTCCAACGTTTGTTAAAATTTTATTCATCCCTGATATACAAAACATGGTCTGTGTTCTCTGAAAAATATCACTACATTTGTTAAATCTGTTCGAGCCAGGTTCCCTGTTCACCGCTGGTATATACAACATGTTTTGGTGAAGCACGGGTTAAGCTAATGAGCCGGAAGGCAGTGCAATCAGAGAAATGAATACAACCTTTTTCTTAACTATGTGTGCATTAATTAATTTTATATATATTTGTACATTTTATATTTCCATTTCTTTACAAAAATAAGGTTATCTTGCATTCATGTCAAGTAATAGATTAAAATCTGGTTATAAAAATGAGATGAATCGTTATTGCACAAATTTATTACCTACTGATAAACAATCATTAAATAAAAAAATTAAAAAGAATCACTGATATCCTAGCTTTGATTAATAACAGTTAATAAATATGCATCTGCTGCCTAAATCTGCTTGCAAATGAAATGTCACATGGAACAGATAAGGGAAAAGTACGCCCCGGGGCAAAACAAAAGAAGAAGAGGAAAGAAGCTGTGCTTCCGTGTTCTATCCAGTCCCTCCGAATGTAAATGTGTGCATGTGTGCATGTTTATGTGCGTGTCGGAGGGGGGTTGTGGGGGATGTCAGCACTTCAGGCCATGGGAATATGACAAAGCAGTGACAACAGGCTGGCATTACACTCTTACCCCTCTCTATAACCTCTCTATAGCCATATGTGTGTGTGTGTGTGTGTGTGTGTGTGTGTGTGAGGCCCCAAGCTTAACCTCACATTTAAATTCATAAACTAACTGTGATTATTTATTTATTGGGGAGCCTGTGCCGTGCCTTCGGGATTCTGGGTGCAGAAGCAGAGCGGAGATGTCCATCACATCTTCCTTTTCCCAATTCCTCTGCCACACGCCGTGCGCACGGCAGCGTCCGTAACGTCATTAGTGTGAACGTGCGCATCTGTCTGGAGCTGGCTCCTGGACGAGCGCTTCCCACCACACAAGATTCCCGGGTTTCATCTGGCTCCAGTTCACTGACTGTGAACTGATTTTAATTATGTGTTCTGACGGGGGGTGGGGGTTCTCTGGCATGGCCCAGAGCGATGAAGGCACTTGGTGAAATGGGCGTGTGCGACTGGGCCTCCTCTCCGTGGCTCAGATCCATTTAGCTCCTTCGCTTACATCCTTACAATGGCTTACGCATCAAACGCATCACAAGCGACTGTTGCGTACTTCACGCGCGGCGCATGCACGACGTTCGCGCACAGTTGCGGCTGATGTTGTAGCCATGCGATGACGTCGCTACACAGTTAGAGGAATATTGCGTGAATGTCACATGATGGTTTGAGGGGTGGGGGTGGAGGGACTGGGGTGCAACTGCTCTTCTATCTCAAAGTGTCAATCGACAGCCTAAATTCCTCAACATGCTACAATTTCCAAAACCATACTAACTTTAATTGTACGAGTGGCACAACGGTCGTAAAATGTTGCAAAACTTAGGCATACGTTCCTTACAATATGAAACAATGATATTAGAATTGTAAACCTCTCTTTAGTGTTCTAGGCCGTGCATTCCAATAAGCCCCGCCCCTTTTACAAAAGTAACGAGTGATTAAAGCTTATTTTGGTCAATAACAGGCGCCAATCAAATAATTAATCAAAATTAAATCGTCACCAGTAAGAACAAGAATGGTACAAAACAACAAAAGCAATAATAACAACACAATATATAACAACAACAACAGCAACCAGAGTAAGAATAACCTTATAGTCAAATATAGTAATATAAAACTGCAAAATTCTCCCAAAAATTCTTCTGTTTTTAACTACACCTTTTTTGGTCAAAAATGAGACAATGTAATTGGCACATAATGCAATCTTTTATAATTGCATGCAACAGCCATGCATAGAGATGTGTGGTGTGTGTATGTGTGTTCGTACGTATGAGAAAGTCTGTGCGTTTATGTGAGGGAGAGTGTGTGTGTGTGTGTGTGTGTGTGTGTGTGTGTATTTGTGTTTGCAGGAGTGGGCGGGGGCATGTCCATACAAAAATAAAGACCTGTTTGATTACATGCACATTACACACTGGGGTGGAGAAGATTGGAGGGGTTTTCTTATTAGGCATGCGGAACAGAGTTGAGGTGACTGCAGCTCCAACCAGCCAAAGGAAGAGGAGGGGGAGGGGGGGAGCGCACAAGCAGACGGACAGACATTCGGACAGCAACGCCTGTGCCGCTAAAGAATGCATAGCTGGAAGGCTGGCCAATGTCATCATTATGGCGGAGTATCAGTGCAACTAAAAATATAAGATGGCTTATCAGACAGTTTTGAGCATGGGGGGGTGTGCGTGTGTGTGCGTGTGAGAGAGAGAGATTTTGATTAAGGCTTCTGTGCAAAAACAGGCAGGCCAGCCTGTAGACATTCTCCCAAGCTGCCTCCAACACATCCAGAGAAAGCTGCTTCAACAAAAGGAGGACTGTTTCACCATGTGCTCATTAGCCCAGAATAAAATGATAAAAATATATATGAAAAATGATAGGCTCAGCGTGTGAAGGCAAGCTGAACAGGAGGCAGGGGGGGTGGAAATGAAATGGACAGCCACATCCTACCCTCCTCCTGGGAGTCACGCGTTTCATTTGTTAATCCATCAATGGGGCATATACTGCATATACTGCTCTGTGAAATAAATGAAGACTTCATAGCTAAATACATTCAGACCGTTGAGAAAATGCCATTGAGAAAATGCCATTGCTGCCATTAAAAAAAAAAAAAGAATAATCCCAGACTTTATATAGATCATAAATCCAACAGGAACACAAACACGCACACGCACACGCTGCACACGCATTAAAAAAACACGCACACGCACACAAACACGCAGATAATCCCAGACTTTAATAATAAACGCACCAAACAGGACCACAAACACAAACACGCACACGCACACAAACACGCACACGCACACGCACACAAACACGCACACGCACACAAACAACACACGCACAAACACGCACACAAACACGCACACGCACACGCACACAAACACGCACACGCACACGCAAATCACACAGTGGTTGCGCACACGCACAGGAGACCTGCACACGCACACGCACACAAACTGGACTAACGCACGGCAACAGTTGCAAACAAACACGGACTCATCAAACACGCGCTCATTTCTAACAAACACGTGAAGTGCAATCAGAGGGAGCACAGAGTGAGCTCCTAGTGAGGCTGCTGCTGTAGTGAGAGCTGTGCCTCAAAGAGGACCTTCATTGGGGGAGGAACCACAGACCACCGCCGATGGGCTACTCTGACCGTGGGTCACCGAAAAACACCAGCCACTCCTCGAGAAAGGAACGCACCCAGTACAGTAGCAGCCAAGCGTCTTGACATCGCAGCCCCAGTGACTTTGGCTTGATGGTATAGATCAGTGGCAGGTTAACGTGCACCACACAGAGACTACTCCCCCCCCTCAGCCTGGGCTACTGAAAGCTATATTTAGAGACAACTGGTCATCACTGGTTTGGAGACAGACCAGAGAGGGTTCAGGGGGCAGGTGCACAGGTGAGATTCCTTGGAAGATGCCTGTGTGTGTGTGTGTTTGTGTTTGTGTGAGTGAGTGAAGGATCGATGACAGCTACCTCAAACACCTTTGAATTAAAAGGTATCACTTCTACTCCCCACAGAAAATAATAAATAAAGTGTTTGTTTCAGACACACACAGGGCTTGTTAACAGGACTAAAGGTTATGCACCTGTGAAAGGGCGTGAAAGTGGGAGTGATAGTGGGATGTGTGGGCCGACAGTGACCCTTCCCTCCGTCACATTTACCCCAGAAATATCAGACTCAAGATGTGCGGTGGACAATACCAACCACCTACCACCTCAGAGGAAAAGCACAGAAGGGTGTGGAACACTTCCTCCTCTGTTTCTGTGTTTGGAAGACTGCTTTCAAAATGGCCGGTTGTGCTCATTCCTGCCTTGTAGGGGATATGGAACCGACACTGAACAAAGGCCCTAAAACGGTCTACAACATATTCATCCCTTTCAGTCCTGGACACACACACACACACACACACACACACACACACACACAAATACATACGCACATGTGCTGAAAAACATGCACTTACACACACACACACACGCACGCACGCACACACACACACACACACACACAGTCACAACGTGGTGTTCTGCACTCACAGTTCTGTGTTCACATGAGTGTTTCCTTCAGAACAGACAGTATGAGATGTTGGATTTTGCCCCCCCAATCCACCCCCACCCCCACCCCCCTCCTTCAATCCCTGTTAATTTCCTCCCCAGTTCAGTAAAGTGAAGTCAGTGCAGATACAGCCCTGGGGGGGATGGGGGTGGGGGTGGGGGTAAGGGGGTGAGGGGGGAGGAGCCGGAGTGGTTACATTACAGGGGGGTGAAAGGGGCGCTATGTTCCGAGATTAAAGACTGAAGGAAGCCCTGAGGTTTCAGCAGGGGGCCCTAGCGTCGCCGTGGTGCCCCGCCGCCCTTCCTCCCGCCGTCCCGCCATCCCGCCGTCGCGCCTCACTGGGTCTTCTCCTCGGAGTCGGAGGGCCGGTGTTCCCGCGGCAGCGACAGGCTCCGGTGGCGGTCCCACAGCTTGTGCAGCTCCGTGGCCTCGTTGTCGCTGCTGCTCGTGCCGCTGTCACGGAAACTGGCGAGCGGGGGGCGCACCTTCACCCCCTTCACTGTCACGGAGCCCTCGATCGCCTTCCGCAGCTGCGCGGAGCAGAGCGAGACAACACGGACAGGACAGTTCAAGCGCTGGTACATGTTCATTTATAAAGCTATGTTAGGTAAGCTGCCTTCTTACATCTGTTCTCTTCTTGCTCAGAGACCTGTGGGTAATTACAGCTTGAGATCGCAGGATGTGGTTTTGTTACATGTGCCAAGTGCAAGGACTGTCTTTGGAAAGAGAGCTTTGTGTGTGCTCTGCTCCGCTTGCTTGGAATAGTCTCCAAAAAGACTTGAAACTAAGCGAAATGGTCCCTCTACCTGATTTTAAAGCTTGTATAGGTGAAATGTTAATTGTTTCAGCTGGTACTTGTCAATGTGTGTAGGTATTTTTAACTTTTGACTTCCAAATGCACTTTCCTTTTGTTTTTTCTGTTGTGTACTGTATGTTCTGTCTGTAACCTATTTGCTGCTATGTTGGCCAGGTCTCCCTTGAAAAAGAGATCGATGATCTCAATGGGATTACCTGGTAAAATAAAGGTAAAATAAAAATAAAAAACTGGGGAGAAGAGCAGATGCATTAAAGCCAAACCCGAGTCACTCTAATCCAGGGGGTGTCCCAAAGTCCAACTGCAAACGGAGTCACTGGCATCAATCATGACTAGGGCCTGTGGAAACTCCTGACTGGTTTTGTAACTGGTCGTTCCCTCCTCCCAGCACTGGGAGGTCACTGTTGTCTCTCTGCCAGCCCCGATTGTTAAACGATCATCATCAATTGCAATGCATTCATAATTTTAATGATTCATCTAATTACCACGAGTGTAGCTCCCAGCATGCGAATTGACTTCAGAGTTAATGTTCTCTGGCACATTATCACTTACTGCTCTACTCAACAGCAGGGACAGACAATGCACCAAATTAAAACTACAGAGGAAAAATACAGACATTGACAATTGAGAAATATTTCGAAACTACTAACCCATTCAAACTAAAGAATAAAAGGCAGTTTGAATATGAGCATGCGATTTAAACTTTTGATTTAAGTTTCAAGCACACGCATGTCACTTATTTAGATCAGATTAGTGGATGCTATGTTTTATTAAATTTTTTCCATTGAATTTAATCGTTGTCTGGTTTACACTTTCTTCTGTCATGGATTGATGCTAATGTGGGAAAACTTCACCATATGAATAAACACTTCTCTCAACTGACACACAGCATCTCCCCACTACATACGCACACGTGCTGAGGGGAATAACGAGTGAAAGACAAAGGGGAGAAGACAAGAGAGAGAGAGAGGGGAGGAGAGGGAGAGAAACTAAAACAACTGGGTCTTCCTCATTACAGTGTTTTGGGTTCTCCCATAATTGGGAAAAAAAGAAGGGAGTGAAACTGGAGCAAAGAAGGAGTCTAATAGCAGAATGCCAACATGCTTGTGTTTCCAACCTGGTGAAAGACATGCAGTTCTGTCACAAGAGTGACAAAAGGCAGAGCAAGTGATGGTTGCTACTTTTTTTTATTTTTATTTTAATTTTAAAAGAGGCCTCTTGGTGTCCCTGCTCCACATTCTGACCTTAATACTAACATGCAAAACGCCCCGCTCTCCCAAATACCTGACCCCCTACGCACACCCGTCACCCCTCCGTCAGGGTGCGCACACGCGAATGGGGTTTAACGAGATACCCTGACTCACTAGCATGGACAATGGGCTTCTTGTCTTTCCCTGATTGCTCACTCACACATACACAATCAGAATAAATATAAAAGGCAGTTATGAGAGGTCTATGACATTCGAATTGAGACTGAACAGCTCCGCTGTATGTGCCTTGCATTGTCTGCCCGCCGTCTCCCCAACAAAAGAATAAATGTCAGACAGTGAGACTGGATCGCGCCTAGCAACAAATGCCATTTTCCACACAATTTAAAAAGACAAAGCGCTGCATTTCCTCTCCCCCCTCCCCCCCCCTCTCCCTTTCATTCTTGTTTTTGGTAATGAAAGTAGAGGGCCGTTTGCAGCACAGCACAGCTAAAGGCCTTTTGTCTTGCTGCCTTGAGCAAAACATTGAGTGTGCTTTAAAGGGAGGGGGCCGCATTGGAGAGACGGGGCTCATTAAATCATCAACAATGCTGGCCTGATGACAGCACGGTCCCAAAGGGCCCATCCATAATAAAATCACATAACGAAGGTGACCTCTAATGTCAACCGGGTGGCAATGCTGGCGACGGTGTTGTGGTCAGTAGTGACGCTCACCTCCTTCAGAGACACCACCCCAATGAGCCGTCCAATGCTGGTGACGTAGGCGTGGTCCAGGCCCAGAAGTGAGAAGATGGTGTGAGTCTGTGGACGGAGGCACAGGAGAAAGAGGTTAGACGTGTGGCCACACAGCAACACCTGCGGTCCTGCCTGAGCATGTCTCGACTCCCCACCCCCCCCCATTCCCCAACGCTGCTGGATGCCAGGGCAACAACCCCCCCCCAGGAATACAATACGGCATCATAACAAACAAAGGAATAGGAAAGTGACTAAATAAATGTCAGGAATGGGGAATGGGAGGAAGGCCTGGCGCTGTTTAATATTCATGGAAGGGTCACATACGCGCACGGCGCTGCTGTTCGGGCTGCAGCTGATGAATGGGCGCACAGTCCCACTCTTAAATGTTTAAACAGCAGCCACAGCACAGCAGTACACATCAGGAGTGTAAGACATTAGGCTTGGTGCTCTCGGCAAAGATGGAGAGAAAGAGGAGGAAGGAGGGAGGGAGAGTGAATGAAAAAATGGAAGGAGGGCGAGATGCAGAAGGGGGAAGGGGGTGCCGGCACTGAGTGGATGATAGACAAAATCAGCAGCGCTCCAATCCTCCGGCCCCTTCCCCTGAGTGATTACGGGAGAGAACATAAACGGGTAGCAATACATGACCCCAATATTGAACAAGGTTCCAGTTCAGTGGCCGCAGTTTCATATACAAGCACAAAACAACGGTGCCCGTTTGTCACCTCTGTGTCTGTGTTTATGTGCATGGCTTTGAGGACAGACAGACAGACAGAAAGGGTGCGGTATTGGATGGACAGGAGGACGCACTTTGTGCAGAGACGTTCGCTCCACCAGCTGAAAGGGGGCCGGGTCGATCTTGCAGTTATTGAAGTTGACCTGCTCGTCTAGCTGCTGCTCCTCCCACTCAGCAATCTGCGGAGACAAGAGGGAGAAGAGTTAGAGTACAGACACACCCACCCACTGTGCTGCTGTTACTACTGCTATTACTACTACTGCTGCTGCTACTACTGCTATTACTAATGCTATTATTACTACTACTACTGCTGCTGCTACTACTGCTATTACTACTGCTACTGCTGCTGCTATTACTACTACCACTGTTACTACTAATGCTATTACTACTACTGCTGCTGCTGCTACTACTGCTGCTGCTGCTACTACCACTGTTACTACTAATGCTATTGCTACTACCACTGTTACTACTAATGCTATTACTACTACTACTGCTGCTACTGCTGCTATTACTACTACTACTGCTGCTGCTATTGCTACTACCACTGTTACTACTAATGCTATTACTACTACTACTGTTACTACTAATGCTATTGCTACTACCACTGTTACTACTAATGCTATTGCTACTACTACTGCTGCTGCTACATTTACATTTGACATTTTTATGCATTTAGCAGACGCTCTTATCCAGAGCGACTTACACAACTGACATTTCTTTACATACAATCCATTTATACAGCTGGATATTTTTACTGAAGCAATTCAGGTTAAGTACTTTGCTTAAGGGTACAACAGCAGTGCCCCACCTGGGAATCGAACCAGCAACCTCTGAGTTACAAGCCCAGTTCCCTAACCATTATACTACACAGTGCTGCTATTACTACTACTGCGATTACTACTACTGCTATTGCTGCTACTGCTATTACTACTACTGCTATTACTACTACTACTGTTACTACTGCTGCTGCTACTACTACTGCTATTACTACTACTACTGCTACTACTATTACTACTACTACTCTGCTACTACTCTTACTGCTGCTATAATGACTACTGCGGACTAGTAAGGAGGAGAAGGAGAAGTATTTGTAAATCCTAAAATGAATTTTGTATTGTTTGTTTTCATTTTTTGATACATACTTTTCTTGTTTGTAGTTTTTGGGAACAGGTGTTGGAAATTTGCCTTTGGCTATAAACACTTAAATGCAATGCATCTGGTGCTTGTTTTTGAATGTTGCAGCAATGCTTTTGCTATGCCCCTGACAAATAAATAAATGGAAAAGAAATGTAATTGCGTAGAAGTGTCTTTCTAAAACAGAAGGCATAATACACCGATGATGAATTACTATACATAAAAGTGCAAACCATTGGAGCCCTGCACTAATGTTTAATTCTACAAACCACAGTACATCCCAGGTACAGTGGCTCTTCTCAAACAAAACCCACGCCCATCCCACCATCCCCCCCCAAACCCAACACAATTCCTTAGTTTAGTCCTTTTACGGTAATGACACATGTGAAATGCTCTGCACTGAACGTCCGACAGGAAGTGATGTCGCTAAGCGATGCTGTGCTGATGATGTACTTCTCTGCCTCCACAGATTTAATCTCCTCCTCTCAACTCAGGGGAGATGATGGATGAACATGGATGCTGTCAGTTTTGATAATCCATGACAATTTCATAAACTGTGACAAATTATTCTACCGACATGCGATCAATACAGTTGATACAGTTTCTCCTGACTGCAACAGTTATGGGCATACTTGTTGACCTTTGAGAATGGTGTAGAGCAGGCTTCTCAAGCCACTGTGTATGCTGGTTTTCCTTCCAACCATAATTACAACTTCTGTATTGTAACAAGCCCTGATGTGTTCTTAATTAGGCACTTTTAATGTCTATCGAGTAATGATTTACTCTCTTAAGGCCACATTATGTCAGAAATAGCTGTGCATGCCGCGAAGAATGAATGTTCCATATTCACATCACAGTGCTCTTTAATTAGTCAGATCAACTAATGCTTTCATTTTCTGTAATGTGCTATATGGCAAATGATCCCTATAGAATTTTTTACATTTGACATTTTTTACATTAATTGATAGACCTGACAGATAAAAGCATTGCTGAAATGTTGAGGGTGTGGACACTTGGAACTGAGTCATTGGTGAAAAATGAGTTAAAAAAAACACACAAAAAAACCAAAGCAAATGGCAAAAAGCTAAACCTGCATTGTGTTCAAATAAGTTTCAGGGGGCCTCCCGCATGGTCTAATGGTTTCAACGTCTGACGCTGGCCACGGTGACCGGGGCTTGATTCCCTACCCGCCAGGGAGGGGGCTGGGAGTGCCACAAGATGTTCGCTGCTACCCCAGGAGTGGCTATGACAAGGGTTGCTGCACACAGTGGCTCTGGTGGTCAGCTTGGCGGAGTGCCGCCGTCTTAGAGGAGACAATACTTTTCTTTCATCGCTGCCGGTCACAGGGCTACAGCAGCGAACTACGAGGGAGGGATTGACCAAAGAATAGCGGGTGTAACTGGCTACCAAATTGGGAGAAAAACGGGATAAAATCAGAAACAAAATTGTCAAAAAGAAAATAGAAATAAGTTTCAGGGAAAAAATGGGTAGAACGTAAACATGTTTTCAACAACATTAATTGATTCAGAGATGTAAAAAAAAAAAACCAGCACACCCAGTGGGTCCCTTGGACCGAGTTTGGTATAGGGGGCAAGAGAGAGTGAAAGAGAGAATAGAGGAAGAGAGAGAGAGAGAGAGAAAGGGAGAGGGAGAAAAAGGGTAAAAAAATAAATGAGGCCATATAAACCCCTTTCACAAGGCACCAACCTCCAGAAAAATACAAGCATTATTCTATGATTGTGTTTTGTATGAATGGTCTTAAAACCATTAGCTGCATTTTGGTGCTCGTTTGCTCCCAGCAATCTTCCTGCATAAGTCATAGCTGTGACAGCTGCATTATACAGCCATCGGTGTGCTGCGAACGGGGCAGGAGAAGCACAGCATCACGTTTAGCATACAGATTAGCCAGTCGGAGCTTCAACAAAACAGGAGCGGCACACCAGTGGCAGCAAAGGCTTCAGCACGAAACAACAAACTGGAGGACATGTCCGGTAACACGATGCTGAAAACTGGTGGGTCCAGCTGGATTCCTTTATTCCAACCACTTTTTAAAGTTTTTTTCGATTTTACCCTGTTTTTCTCCCAATTTGGTAGCCAATTACTCCCACTATTCTTAGTTCAATTCCCTCCCTCGTAGTTCCCTGCCGTAGCCCTGTGACCGGCAGTGACAATGGCGAAGCACTGCCTCCTCCGAGACAGCACTCGTCATGCTGTCGACTGTAATTCCGGCACCCCAGAACCACTCCTGTGCGCAGTGAACTGTGTGTGTCGGCTTCCCTCCCCCCCCCCTGGGGCGGACAGCCAATTGCCGCCCCGGTGGCACTTCCGGCCAGAGCCGACTCTGGCGCGACGGGGAATCGAACCCCGGGTTGCCGTGGCCAGCGTTGGACGTTGTAACCACTGGACCACGCGGGAGGCCCATTCCAACCACCTTTAATGAGACATCAGTGGGTTTTGCCTGCATTGTTGGTGTGAAAGTGAGATGCACATAATGTTGTTCACACGGCGAGCACAGACATGTAAACATGCCAGACCGACACAGAGAGAGGGAGAGAGTGACACGCTAATCCCAGACTAACACGGGTCCTAACAAGCATACAAGCTCGGTGACCACAGCCTTGCTGTGAACAGGCCAGAATAAAAAAAGCTGAAAGAACAGAGAGAGTGTGGTCTCCGTGAGGTCAATGTGAGCGGAGAGAAGTTAGATGGGGCATTTTCTTCCAGGTTGCTCCAGGCATCGCCAGATAAGGGACACATACTCCTAAATTGACAAGTGATGCAATTTCCACTGCTGCTAGACCAGGAGAAATAGCAGTGTTATCCGAGGAGGTGGAGACAGCAGAGCTGGCACTACAATACTAATGCCTGTCACAAAATGAGAATCGGTGTGTACACCTCTCAAAAGATGCATTTACAAGCCACATTTTAAAATGTTTCTGTCAACGTCTACTGTTTGCTATTGGGAAAGAGTCAAATTGCGAAATTATTACGAAAAGGCATTTTTAAAAATGTTTTTTCCTCCCGTAGTTGTGCTCTCTTGGTTTAATCTGAAAGCAGGAGAGGTGGGAATTGAGGAAGGTTTACCAGACATGTTTATATCCTGGCTTTATAAAAGGCTTTGCCAAAACAGGATCACTCCCTGTCATGCTAATAAAGCCAGTTTGAATCCCCTCAATCCGTGGGAGCGAGGGGAAGGGGGAGAGATAGAGAAAGAGATAGAGTGAGTAAGAATGGAAAGGGAGAGAGGGGGAGGTAGGGAGGGAGAATTAGACAGATGAACCAACATGATTAGAGCTCAGTCAGTAATCCAGGAGCGGAGAATCTGTTCTGTAACAGGATGGAGGGGTGATGGTCCCGTTTGCTAGGCTCATGTCACTATCGGGAAGATCGACGGACAGATTACGCGGATTATATATTGTTCAGGGACATAATCCAGAACAAAAGCCGCATCGGTTGGGAGTTATTCCCGCCTGTGTGCCGATGGGGAGAGAACAGAATGTCATGCAGCCGCTCAGATGGTGACATTCGGCAGCCGGTCTTACAGAATGACCGAGTACTGCACTGTACCCTGGTGCGGCCAACTGCCCCTTCATCCAATATCAATACATGGATTTAGCAACACAAACGGGGCCTGTGGCGAAAAGCAGGTGCTGTCAGCTCCATGACTTCATCTAGGAGACTGAATATGACCCTGACCCCGAGTGCTGCCAGCTCCAGTTAAGACAGAGGTGACACAGCCTGACAGCCAGCCCTGCCAAATTCTGTCCTACTCCAAACTGATGGTGAGGGACGGGAATTTAGCAGGGGGACAGCTCCAAGGAAAGAGGTAACATGATTTAGTGGGGGGAAGAAATGAGTCTTCAGTTTCTGAAGTTTTACTATAGTTTTTTTATATCGTGAAAGTATTTATAACAGTAAACTTTATGTTCTAATTGAGCAATGGTATAGCGCTATATATATCGAGAGTAAAGAGCATCTTTGCTCACTAGATTTAACAGGGACGGACTCTCTGGCGAACACAGGGAATGTGCAGGGGACCAATTTTAGCAGGGGGGGGCACAGAGGAGAAGGAAGGAGGTCTTACCTCTCTGATCGTCATGTCATCGTCCACATCTGGGTCATCCTGGAAACAGAGAGAGGGAGTCAGCACACATGCGCACACGCTCTCACCCACACGCACACGCACACACACGGTCACACACGGTCATAGAAACACATGCGCACAAGCGGTCAGCTCCACCTCCGTGTGTGCCCCTGCTGTCGTCGTCATTACAGGACCGTCTGCAGCCTGAGGCGGAACGAAGGAGGACGGAGAAAATCGGAGGCGGCCTCGTGTGCCGGCTGGCCAATGAGAGGGCCCCCTTCCTGAGACCACGCCTCTTTTCAACGTGACCCCGTGATGGCCACCAAAGCACACAGGAAACGAGTGCGGACGGTGGCCTGCTAAAACAGGACGGGAGGCTGGCGTGGCGGCTCAGGGTTCGAACCATCCATCTCTCTGATGGAACCATGTCCTAATATGGCTCGTGTGACCGCGGCCCAGGAAACCCACCCCCCGCACCTGCACTCAATCGTCCGGACGACGGCAGCCTCTCTGACCCTGCCATAGCAACAGGTCAGTCAAGGGGCCCTTCACATGCACACACACACACACACACACACACACACATGCATCTACGCGTGCACATGCGCACAGAAGCATATACATGCACACATGCGCATACATAAAACTGGCACAGAAAGACAGAATGACCAACTGGCACACACACACACACACACACACACACACACACACACACACACACACACACACACACGTATGAGTAAAACTGCACTCACAGTAGGAGACTGTGGCAGGTGACTGTGACAGGTGGCTCTGGCCAAGCAGATGTGATGAAAGAGAACAGTATAATTACAAGGGTGTGTGATCTATCGCTGCGCCCACACCCCCACGCGCATTGGCGCGCTGGTGACACAGTGACCCGGTGACTGGGACAGAGACAGGTGAGCTGACGAGACGTCCTGCTCCAGCTCACACAGACAAAAGGGACAGCGGATACTGGGGGGGGGGGTGGGTGGTGACAGTGGAACGGCTCAGATGTCCACCCCAATGCACTCCCCGTCTAAACACAGAGAGATTAGTGGGGTAGAGCATTCCACCCCCCTCCCACCTCCTCCAGTCAATATCCTCACTCTTGTTGAATCACCCTGCCAATAATCTGATCGGCGATGCCTACTCACCCAAATCTCTACACATTCGCACGGAATCTCTGCCCTCGTTAAATACAGTCAAACACACCTCCTGTGGAGGGGGTGGGACACCAGCTGACCCAGACAGCACGGAACATCAGACCATTTCTACACTGGACCATCTGAGAATCAATGGAAAACTACAACACTGTGATTCACACACACACACACACACACACACACACACACACACACACACACACACACACACACACACACACACACACACACACACACACACACACACACACACACACACACACACACACACACACACACACACACACACACACACACACACACACACACACACACACACACACACACACACACACACAGCTGGGACCACTGAACGCTAAAAAGTGAAGCACAAACAAAACAAGTCTTTTACTGCCTCCTGTGTCCACAAGAATGAAGGGGGAAAAAAGAGGATAAGAAGAAAAGCACCAGCGAGAGGAAGGCAGTGCGATAGAGAGATTTGTCTGTGTGAGAACGCTGATGTAATTTACCCATCATAAATATTTCAACGCGAGGGCATCAGTCATGCAGTGGCTGAGAGAGAGAGAGAGAGAGAGAGAGAGAGAGAGAGAGAGAGAGAGGGCGCGCTGCAGAGGTTCGGAAAGGAGTGATGAAAATGAGTTTGTTTTCTTTCCTAGGTTGTGGATAGAGCATTTGCAGAAAGTGTACAGACCTATTGCGATAAGCATGTTTGCTCACATTTTGTATATACAGCCTCTGGGGCCCTGTCAACATCTAAACATCCCTAGAATTACAGCAGAATTAAAGCTAATGAGCGCTGTGTGTTAATTAGACCATAACCACAGAGTAATGAATAATCTGGCACTGCTAATTAACAATAAACATCCAATGTTTTTGCAATTAAGAGGGAGGTTTGTTCGCGTGAGCACATGTAGTTCTTGCGTTTGCCTGTATGCAAACAAACACTGACACCCGTGGCCTCATTAGAGGCCAGGCTATCCACATCTTTACAGACTGTTGCTGTCGTCGCCATTATTGATACTAAAGAAGGAACTGTGCGTGCTGTACAAAAGCCTGAGAGCTAATGAAAAGATCTTTCAACAGGGAGAGCTCCCTCCCCCCCCCCCACCCCCAACATCACGCTTACGCCACATGTGCGCCACAGGAAACAGCCGTTCTCACCTGCTCTAACCCACTGTCAGAGCTGCCTTCACGCCAGCGCGAAAGGGATCCGGCGGGCTGCGACCCAGGTGGCTTTCGAGAGCAAAACCTCCGCGGCGGTTTGGTCCCCAGCTCTGAGCCAGCGACTGCGCACGGCATGCACATCGAAGGTGGCGAAGGACCGGCGTTTGATTGACACGTGCACTGATGACTGGCGCGTGCAACGCATCACAATCGAGCAGAGCTCAAAAACGGTTTCCCTCACTCCCTAGCAACAGAGCTAATCCCCCCCTCTGCCTTTGGTTATCAACCTGGCGATCGCAGCCTTGCGACCTCCAGCTCCTCTTCGACCAAACTATCGATCGAGGTATTTCCAGCACTCACGGTATCATCCGTAGGCCAAAGAATACTAGACCCGGCGCAAGATATCACATTACCACACCCTTCCCATACATTGATTATTGAGAAATGTCATCAAGAAGGATGTATCAGATCTCTTTTGGGGGGGAAAAAAACCCAAACTATATTCCAAAGTGAATTATCTTCTTAATCTTGTGGGGTTAATTAGTTAATCTATTCACATTATCCCCCTCTGTTGAAAGGCTGACGTTAGAATAACAAAACCATCAAACGTCACAGGGGTCCAATAAAGAAAGCACTGATGGGAATATTTAAACAATATTTAAAATGCAAACACATATGGCTTTGAAAATAAGACTTCATAATTTGCCAAGACGTGTACGCTCAACGAGAGAGGGGTAAAATTGATTCTGCCTATAGTGCAACGTGAAAGGCATCACACCAGCGACTGTTTTGGGTGCATCGGCCTCTTGTGTGAAGGATGACCAAAGGGTAAAACCAGCTTTTTAACACTGGCACGTCTGAGGTTGTTTGATATGGGAGGGGCTAAAGACACCTGTACACCTGTAGGAAACTGCTCTGGAGTGATTTCAGTTAAAACAGCCATAAGTGGTTCCAGATGTCCTTAAGGAGGAGTGTAGATGTTTCCTATAGGCTGGATTCTTTAAGTATATATATAGGTGTCTTGGAAGATGTTTTAATGTATTGTATTGTCATATGTGTGTCAATGTAACTTATTACATTACATTACATTACAGGCATTTAGCAGACGCTCTTATTCAGAGCGACTTGCAGTTTACATTTCTTTACAATCCATTTATACAGCTGGATATTTACTGAAGCAATTCAGGTTAAGTACCTTGCTCAAGGGTACAACGGCAGTGTCCCACCTGGGGACTGAACCTGCAACCTTAACATTACAAGCCCAGTTCCCTAACCATTATACCACACTGCCTGCCTATAAAATGCTGTTCTGCTGCCTTTCTTGGCCAGGTCTCCCTTGAAAAAGAGATTGTATCTCAATGGGCTTTTTTCCCCTGGTTAAATAAAGGTTAAATAAACAAATAAAAATTAAAAATAAATGAGGCATGAGTGTGTGATTTTCAACTCACCCTGGCATTTACATCAACCCTGCCAGTAACCCCCCAGCCCCCTAATGCACCCAGGTTTAAAAAGAAATAAAAAAATCAATCATGGCAATCCTGGTTAACCCAGACAGCCTCATCAACTCTGGGGGCTCTGACTGTCTTCCAATACTCTGGCAGTCATCCCAAACCCAGACGGGCCAGTTTCTGTGTGATTCATGGTGTAACGCAACACGTCTCCCCCATTACTGCCAATCAGAGGAGCTGGAGCGTACCCACACTCCCCCCAGGCCGACGGGGGCTCCCCCCTCCCTCCTTCCCAAACATTCTTTTCTCCTCTCTCCTGTTCTCTCTTTCGCTCCGCTGACGGGCTTTAATATTTAATTTCTCACAACGTTATTTCCCCCCCCCCTCGGCTGGTTTTAATGATTTTCCCCTCGGGCATGGCTAATGCTTCTCCTCTGAAAGCCATGCATACATAAACACAGTAATAAATGGCATCGCCCACTGGGTGATCAGTGAAAAAGTGACACTGGATACAGAGCGCATGGCTGGCACAATGCACAAACATCACACACTACGGCAACACACGATGAGCCCTCTCACTGCCACAGACCCAAGCGTCGGAAAGGTGCGTTTACATGGGTACATTCTGTTCGCTTTGGTCGATTTTATAAACCAAAGTCATTCAATTAAGGTCATTCATTTTCAATATTGATTCAAATTTTATATTAGCATCAGCCTTAAGATTAGATAATTGTATAACCATGCAGCATTTGGTCATTTTTTATATCCGTTTTCATTGGGGGTTTTTTCCCGTTGTGACAGACATGCATTGGAACTGGGCTGTGGACAGAACACTTGGGTGCTCTGGGGTCAGGGGCCGGAGTGGAAGGGTGACCTCACGCCCCCAGGGTGCGGCTGGGCGTGGCTATGACTGGTCCTGAGAGATGAAGGGGGTCATTAATCGAGGGGGATGGAGAGCAGAGAGAGATGGGGCGAGCTCAACAGCATGGAGGACTGCAGGATCCCAGACCTCACCCTAACTCACAAACACACACACACACACACACACACACACACACACACACATATACTCCACCCTTCCTTCTGTATACATTCACACATTAACACACCACCTTTCTGTAAACACACATGCATGGATGCACACACACAGACTCACACACTCATACACTCATACACTCACACACTCACACACTCACACACACACTCACACACACTCGCACACACTCACACACACTCACACACACTCACACACACTCACACACACTCACTCACACTCACACACACTCACACACACTCACACACACACACCCTACTGTACACACACCCACACAAACTGGCAGGGTAAGGGTGGAAGGCTGCAGTGGAAGTTCCAGACTCCGCCTCCCTGTGGTTGTCTCTCATTGGACAATCTCATGACAAGGCTGATGAACCACATGCTGTGCTGCCGACCTCCTCCCTGGGACAGGTCACCCCCGGAGACAGAAGCATATTTCTGCACTACGGCCTTGGGCAGAACCTGCGGCCCGTTTTAGGCCATGGCCATGTTTCTTGCTCGTGACTGGATCAGGGACTCATCGGAGGGATTGAGGTCACAATACAGGATGGTTTTGCTGGGGACCAGCTCAGGGAGGGGGAGTTCAGCAAAGCATGGCGCAGGATGGGCTGCACAGCCTGGACTGGAGCGCAGGCCCGAGCGGATGGATTCTGGGGGAATGATCGGCTGGTTGATTGGTTGATTGGTGGATGCTCTGATTCCGTGTGGAGGTTCTTACCACGATGGATATCCTCACTCGCTTGGGCTTCCTGTTCTCAGGAGCCACTGAGCCATCGTTGCCCTTTCCGGCCGAAAAACAGACAAGGGCAGGACACAAAGCGTTAACACAATGTCAACACAACGCTGGGGCAACGCGACCAACTTGCGTCCAACTCAAGACGGCAGGTCTCAGAATCCAGGAAGTGTCCCTGTCAATGTGGGAGGGGCTCCCGAAGTGACTGGAGGCGTTTGGAGTTGGAGTGAGGGGCGCGTAGAGACAGAGACAGAGAGAGAGGGGATGCAAGGTTGGGTTCCACTTTCTGTTCGAGGACCCTCCCCATCACAGAGCTCCATTGGACCATTTAAACCCTGCACTCAGACAGCCAGACGACCTCACATAGATATGATCCCCACATCAAGAGACGATTCCTAAACAGACACACGATTCCCAAGGAAAGAGAAATGATCCCCACATCAAGAGATGATTCCCAAGGAAAGAGAAATGATCCCCACATCAAGAGATGATTCCCAAACAAAGAGATTATTCCCCTCACAAAGAGATGATTCACACACAGAGAAGTTCAGAGATGTTCTGCAGAGATAATCATATTACATAGAGAGGGGTCCCGCCAGTAGGGAGGACACAGCACAGAATTCATGGAGCTCTCTGTGGGCAAGGTCTACGGAGGGCCGGGTATGGGGTGGGGGACAGGGAGCGGAACGATCAGGGCCGTATCTCTGCACATTCGTTTCACTGGGGTGGCTGACGTGCGGGCAGCGAAGGAAGGTGTGTGTGTGTGTGTGTGTGTGTGTGTGTTTGTGTGTTTGTAACGGAGTGGCTTAGTCTCACCTCCACAGCCTCAGTCTCAGGGTTGGCACAGAAGAGATTCTTTAAGGCGATGCCAGAGCTGTCCTTGTCCTGCGGGCCTGTGAAGGCAGAAGGAAGAATGAGTGAATGGAGGAACTGCTGCTGGAAAGAGGGATGGGGGAGGAAAGGGAGGAGAGGGACACAGCACGTACTGGTGGGGGACTCCACGGTGATCCGGTCCACTACAGACGGTCTCTTCAGCGCTGGCTTCAAGGGCTTCTGCAGAGCAGGGCGTGTAGGACTGAAGGAAGACTCTTCTGTGGAGATCTACAGATACAAACACTATTAAGAGAGAGGCATGCGGGGCCTCCCGGGTGGTGTAGCGCTAGAACGTCCGACGCTGCCCACTGCGACCAGGGTTAGATTCCACCAGGTCGTGCCAGTTTCGGCTCTGACTGGGAGTGTCACTAGGGGGCGGCAATTGGCTGTCTGCCCCAGGGTGGGGGGAGAGAAGCCGATATGTGCTCGCTGCATATAGGAGTGGCCCTGTGTGCATATCGGAGTTACGGTGACGGCTTAGCGGGTTCCAGCTGTGCTCCACGCATGTCACTGCCGGTTTCAGGACTATGGCAGCGAGCTCTCAATATGAGGGAGGGGATAATTGACATGAAAAAAAGGGTATAATAGGCTACTACATTGGGAGAAAGATGGGGAAAAACAGCAGAATGGAAAAAATATAAGAAAAAAAAAAAGAGAGAGAGAGGCAGCACGCACACACACACACACACACACACACACACACACACACACACACACACACACACACACACACACGCACGCTGGGTCTGATTGGTTCTGATGTATCTCCTGGAGGACCATCGCTTATCAAGCACAAGATTAAATTAAAAAGTTTGAAGCAGGGGAGAAAAAAAAAGCTATTTGGGAAAGTGTGAATCAGGCAAAGTGAGGATTAAGCTCTAAAAGAGCGCTCTCTCCCCTGGAGAACCCTCCCAAATAAACATAAAGAGGGTCAAAAGGCCAATGCAGCCTCAGTCGATCAGATAACAGCACACCCAACTCTCATCCTTCTGCTCCCGGACAGAGGCTGAGTGAACTGGGCGCAGTGGGCGCAGTGGAGGCCCTGCTGACTCAGTCACGCCTGCAGGAGCTCTGGCACAGCCATCGGGGGGTCTGTGAGGCCAACGCTAAGGAACGAGGGGGCATTAATCACATTCTACAATCAATGGAACAGCACCTGGGGGCTGAGAGCTTAGTTTTCGTGCGGTGCAAGATTTTTTTTGGGGGGGGGGCTTGGTGCAGCATGAAGGTGAAGGAGAGCGAAATGAGGCACGGACGCTGCGGTGTGGGACAGGGGCAGCAGAGGCGTGATGAATGGCTTCATTCCCTATTCTTGAAGTCTGGAGGAAAAGGAGGAAAAATCGCTGGATTGCTTCCATCTACCACTTTACCCTGCTGTGAATTGCTGAATTGCATCAGGCCTGCCTGATTACTCTCCCTCCCCCCCAACACAGCAGGTGTATCGGTATTCTGTGCACAGTGACACAAAGAACTTGGATCAGAGCTCCACGCGCCGACAATCGCTGGGCCATTGGAGCGGGGGGGACCCAACCCCAAAGTCACACAGCAGCTGCACCTCTCTGTCGCTAAAACAAGCGTTTCCCTTCAACAACCTACCCCCTCCCTCCCTTTACCTGTCCCCTGCCCTTCCTCACACCAATCTGTCCCCAGTCACGCCTTCTCACACCAGGCTCCTCCCCCCCAACCGCAGACATTACATTACATTACATTACAGGCATTTAGCAGACGCTCTTATCCAGAGCGACTTACAGTTTTACATTTCTTTACAATCCATTTATACAGCTGGATATTAACTGAAGCAATTCAGGTTAAGTGCCTTGCTCAAGGGTACAACGGCAGTGCCCCACCTGGGGATTGAACCTGCAACCTTAACGTTACAAGCCCAGTTCCCTAACCACTATACCACACTGCCTGCAGACCCCTCCTCCCTTTACCTGTCCCCTGCCCTTCCTCACACCAATCTGTCCCCCGTCACGCCTTCTCATGCCAGGCTCCTCCCCCCCCACCCGCAGACCCCTCCTCCCCCTGACCCCCCATGCTGACCTGGAAGCGGACTTCCTGGCTGACCCTCTGGACGGCCTCCTCGCTGCCGGTCTGGCTGACGGTGGAGAGGCGCTTCTTGGTGTCCTGGGCGCGGTCGCGCAGGTACTCGATCCTCCGTGGGCGGCCCAGCTGCTGAGCGAGCAGCAACTGGAGCTGAGCGCGCTCGATAGAGCCCAGCAGGATCATCGAGTCTGGGAGGGGGGGCCCGGGGGCACAGGGAAGAGGTTAAAGTAGGGGGATTAGGAGGAGAGTACAAGGAGGAAACGGAAATAGGAAAGTTGAAAAGGGAGAGAAGAGACAAAAAAAGAGACAATAAGGCCTTCTGATAAAACCTCTGTTACTACATTTTACATTTTAGGCGTTTAGCAGACGCTCTTATCCAGAGCGACTTACAGTTGACATTTCTTTGCACACAATTTTACTGAAGCAATTCAGGTTAAGTACCTTGCTCAAGGGGTACAACGGCAGCGCCCCCACCTGGGATCGAACCTGCAACCTTTGCGTTACACGCCCAGCTCCTTAACCATTATGCTAACACCACTACTATGATTGCTGCATAACTACAGGACAGAACATCAGGGGTGCGTTGTGTAATGAGTGGAGGGGGGGGGACATGTGTGAGAGCCTGGAGCAGCTGGTCTGCTGACACCCCCCCAGTGTCCTCACTGGGCTTCAGAGAGCCTGCTGGGGATGCCACTCGTGGGGAGGCATGCGCTGTGACAATTAGAGGACGTGTTCCGCTCCGTGCAGACACTTCCTGGAATGCCCCCTTGGGACAGAGGCCAGCACGCCCTCCCACCTGCGTCACCACCCCCTACTTTCCCCACTGTGTCCCACCCCTCCCTGTCCCATCCCTCTCTCCTCCGAGCCCCTACAAGCCCCCTTAACACACCAACTCTCTCCTTTCTCCACCCTTCCTTCCCCACTCCCTTTCTTCCCCTCATGCGCCCCCTCATACCCTCCCTAAGGCTCACCTGCGTCCCCACCACTACTTTCCTGCACCGTATCCCACCCCTCCCTGTCCCATCCCTCTCTCCTCTGAGCCCCACCCCTGCTTGCCAGTTGCAACTCTCTCCTTTCTCCACCCTTCCTTCCCCCACTCCCTTTCTTCCCCTCATGCGCCCCCTCATACCCTCCCTAAGGCTCACCTGCGTCCCCACCCCTACTTTCCTCCACCGTATCCCACCCCTCCCTGTCCCATCCCTCTCTCCTCTGAACCCCACCCCTGCTTGCCAGTTGCAACTCTCTCCTTTCTCCACCCTTCCTTCCCCACTCCCTTTCTTCCCCTCATGCGCCCCCTCATACCCTCCCTAAGGCTCACCTGCGTCCCCACCCCTACTTTCCTACACCGTATCCCACCCCTCCCTGTCCCATCCCTCTCTCCTCTGAACCCCACCCCTGCTTGCCAGTTGCAACTCTCTCCTTTCTCCACCCTTCCTTCCCCACTCCCTTTCTTCCCCTCATGCGCCCCCTCGTACCCTCCCTAAGGCTCACCTGGGGACTCCACCAGCGCCAGCGTCTTGAGATGCCCGGCCAGAAGCACGTCGTGGAGGTCCCTGTAGCAGCAGTTGAGGGTGATGTAGCGCACATCCCGCACCATGATGTCCTCCACGCGGATGTTGTACTTCCTGAAACAGGGAAGGTAGGAGGTGGGAAAGTTAATGGAGGGAGGGAGGGAGGGAGAGTGATAAAGGGGCGAGGGACAGAGGAAAGTGGAAGGGAAAATGGAAGAGGAGGAGAAAGGATGGTGTGTGGGGAAGGTGCAGAGGGAGTCAGGATCCCAAACCACACCGGTATCGATCACTCTGAAGCACACATAGGCCACAGAACACTAATTTAATGACAGAGGGACAGTGTGTGGACAGCAGTGCCAGCGGCCATGCCATCGCTCCACTGAGAGGTGACTTTGTGTCCGGATGCTACTTCAGCAGATTCTATATGTGGCTAAAAAAATATTAAAGCATAAAGCCAATTTCCTGCCTGCTTCTGCCAACTCGAGTTCTTACTGCATCATCAGTCATTCTGAAGGGCCCTTTCTTTTTCCTGCCGCAAAACCCCATCAACACACAGCCCCCATAACACACAGCCCCCATAACACACAGCCCCTCATAACACATATACCCACCCTTTCTACAGCACTGCCTCAAGCCCCGTTCACTAACACACTAGCCCCTACAAGCCCCCTTAACACACTAGCCCCTACAAGCCCCTTTCACTAACACACCCCTACAAGCCCAGAAGCCCCTTTCACTAACACACTAGCCCCTACAAGCCCCCTTAACACACTAACCCCAACAAGCCCCTTTCACTAACACACTAACCCCAACAAGCCCCTTTCACTAACACACTAGCCCAGAAGCCCCTTTCACTAACACACTAGCCCCTACAAGCCCCCTTAACACACTAACCCCAACAAGCCCCTTTCACTAACACACTAGCCCCTAGAAGCCCCTTTCACTAACACACTAGCCCCTACAAGCCCCTTTCACTAACACACTAACCCCTACAAGCCCCTTTCACTAACACACTAACCCCTACAAGCCCCTTTCACTAACACACTAACCCCTACAAGCCCCCTTAACACACTAGCCCCTACAAGCCCCTTTCACTAACACACTAACCCCTACAAGCCCCTTTCACTAACACACTAACCCCCTACAAGCCCCCTTAACACACTAACCCCTACAAGCCCCCTTAACACACTAGCCCCTACAAGCCCCTTAACACACTAACCCCTACAAGCCCCTTAACACACTAGCCCCTACAAGCCCCTTTCACTAACACACTAGCCCCTACAAGCCCCTTTCACTAACACACTAACCCTATACAAGCCCCCTTAACACACTAGCCCCTACAAGCCCCTTTCACTAACACACTAACCCCTACAAGCCCTTTTCACTAACACACTAATCCCCTACAAGCCCCTTTCACTAACACACTAATCCCCTACAAGCCCCGTTCCACTAACACACTAACCCTATACAAGCCCCTTTCACTAACACACTAAACCCCCCTACAAGCCCCGTTCACTAACACACTAGCCCTATACAAGCCCCGTTCACTAACACACTAGCCCCTACAAGCCTTTCACTAACACACTAACCCCCTACAAGCCCCTTTCACTAGCACACAATGATCCACTGGGCAGAAATGGCACCATCAGATAACCCATCACATAAACACGACCCTCTCAGAACCAGATGGCTTGGAGTGAAGACGACAGCAGGAACACCCTGCCATGGTGACCCTCCCTCCCGGAGTCCAGAGATCATCCATCTCAGGGCCAGCTGGCCTGCCCACGGCGTGCACCGCCAAACCAGCACTGTGTACACCTCACCGGCCCGTTTATCATCAGTAACATGCTAAAAAAGGTCAGGAAGCTGCTGAAGAAACCTCTTGTGTGTATGTGTGTGTGTGTGTGTGCGGCCATCTTTGAGAGATGCGTAGCTACGGGCCATAAATAACACGCTCTCGGTTCCCTGTCTTCGGACGGCGCTTCGGCCCACTCGCCAGCCACGCACTGGGAGCAGGAGAGGGAGGGAGGGAGCAAGGGAGCGATGGATGGAGCGAGAACGTGGGGGAGAGCGAGGAGCTTTCCCTGACCCTGACAGGGGGGATAACGGGGACAAAAGGGCCCCTGCGCGGGTCTGTGCGCCCACAGGAGAGCAGCGTGAGTGGGAGATCCTACTGGCAGATCTGAGAGAGGGCTTCAAAGGAGGGGAGCAGCATGCCTCCACAGTGGGCAGGCCAGGCGCACTCTCACACACACACACAACCCTCTGATCTTGTGGAATTCACACCGCGAGAAACAACAGCACAATGCTGTTTGAGTCGACATCAGCAGTCACTCAGAGCTGAAAGATTCATGGGCCTACATCAGAGAAGAGGCAGCAGGACCAACAGAGCACTGTCTGGGGTTACTGACGCCATCAGTCTTACACTGACACCAGCACAGTTACACAAACACCCCATGTCCAGATACACCAGCATGCATACCAACACACAAACAAAAGTATGAATACATGTACATACACATACACATACACATACACACACACACACAAACACACACAAACACACACATGCGTGCACACAAACAAGAACAAGCATGTAACCGAAAGATTCACACAGATAAAGTCACAGAATGTCACAAAAGAGTGATCAAATGGTCATATTGTGTATATGCAAAAGGTTCATTAAAATGAACTAGGTTAGTTGTCATTGGTACATTCTTTTCCGTGTGTGTGTGTGTGTGTGTGTGTCTCCCTAACACTTTGTTGGTGTGTGTGCTGGTGTACCTGGACATGGGGCGGTTGTGTAACTCCGCTGAGAAACAAACGATCAGAATGTCAATGAGGCGATAAGAGGGGGTTATACAAGAGCACAGCGCTGAGACAGAAGAGCAACACAGACCTGCTGTCTCCCATCACTGCACCAATCCAACTCCTCCGCTCTCCATCCCCCCTCTCCCTCTCTCTCTCCCTCTCTCTCTCTCCTCTCTCTCTCCCTCTCTCTCTCCCCACCTCTCTAATGCTTCTGCTGCTCCGCAGAATAAACACACATAGCCAATATTGCATAACACAAAGAGGGGGAACGGTTTGACATAATGGCATGAAGGACAAGCGCTGAACTGCAGAGAACAATGTGCTGCAAACAATCCCACGATGCACCCGGGTGACTGGACAGGAAACGTTGCGGTCCGTAGGGCCATAGGTGGGGGGCAGACAGGCGAAAGGGACAGCACAGGGGTGACACAGACAGAGGGGTGCAGGCAGTGGCGGGAGGTGTCAGGGAGGCATGGTCAAAAGGCAAGTCAAACAGGTGAGAAAGCAGAGGTTAGGCAGGGTGGGGGAGTTGGGGGTAGGGTGAACACATATGATTTGCATTGATATAAATATAATCAGGTTATCAATATAACATGTGGAGAAGGGCCAGGCAGAGTCAAGCACTGCAGGTCAAACAGCTGAGAATAATCCTGCTGCTGATGCATCATCCAGAGTACATCTACACACAAACACACACACACACACACACACATTTACAATACATCTACACACACACACACACACACACACACACACACACACACACACACATCTACACACAAACACACATACATACATACACACACATTTACAATACATCTACACACAAACACATTTACAATACATCTATGCACACACACAATACATCTATACACACAAACACACACACTTACAATACATCTATACAAACACACATATTTACAATACATCTACACACGCATGCGCACACACACACACACACACACACACAATACATCTATACACAAACACACATATTTACAATACATCTACGCACGCGCGCACGCACACGCACACGCACACAGTGAGAGAGAGAAACCATTCAGCAGGGGTTTCATAGCGTAATGACTGAGGAAGTAATAACACAGAATGAATGGAGTGTCAGGAGCCCAGTGGCTGTAACTTGCAGTAATGATAAACAAGCTCTATTACTCAAACACACACAGCCATGCACACACAATCTCTCTCTCAGTGTGTGTTACACACACACACACACACACACACACACACACACACACACACACACACACAGCCATGCACACACAATCTCTCTCCCTGGGTGTCACACACACACACAATCCTTCAGTGTCTCCCTCTCCCTAGGTGTTGCACACACACGCACACACGCACACACACACATACATACAATCTCTCAGTGTCCCTCTGCCTGTGTGTCACACACACACACACACACACACACACAGCTCACGCACAGCTAATGTTACAAATGATTAACTCCTCAACCTGCAACCAAAAGTCACAGCATGAACACTCACTCCATTACACAGAGCTAGTGACGGATGAGCAGATGGTAAAATACAGGAGAGCAGAGAAACAGAGGGCTGAGAGAGGACAGGTAGGGACAGGGGGGTTTAAAATAAAACAGAGCACAGATTAAGTAAAGAGCCATCAAATGTTAATGTGCATTATGAGGATATAAGAGGGAATGAGAGAACATGAGCGGGCAACAAAGCAAGGGAGAGCAAGGGACAGAAAAACCCCAGAGGGGGTAAAGGAAGAATGGAAGAAAAGTAGCTGAGTGGTGAGCGACAGGTGATTCCAATAAAAGAGACAGAAACACAAAGTGCCGTCGCTGAGACCGCTTTAGGGCTAACCCCCCCGGCTGCTGCCCTGTCCCAAACTGTGTGGGTGGGGCTACGGGCAAAAACAAGGTCATCCAGCACAGAGAGGGGGGAGGGGTTGACAAAAGGGCACACTTCCTGGGGAGAGTCCACAGTGAGAGGACAAAGACAGGAGGACGAGAGGAGAAGAAAAAGAGAGGGAGTGGGAAGTGCCACAGGGAAAGGGGGTAAGAGGAAGTGGACTCACTCGTGATGTCCCCAGCCCAGCTCGGGGAGGTAGGGCAGCTTCTTGATGCGGATGATGGAGTCGTACAGCGAGGGCTGCAGGCTCTGGGCGACCGCGTTCGCCAGGATCACGGCGATCATCACCGGCAGGATGTGGGAGATCTGGCCGGTCAGCTCGAACACGATGACCGCGGTCGACACCGTGTGGGTGACCGCGCCCGACAGCGCGGCTGCACCTGGGGGAGCAAGCGCATGAAAATTACGGCGAGCGGGTCGGAGCACGAGACATACTGCACCACAGCAGGAGTCACACGTTCACAGGGCCTCCAGGAGCCATGAATCAGGGTCGTAAATGCACAGTGGAGGGTGTTTGGGGAGAGGTGAGGAGGGGGTGTGCGTGCTGTGAGGTCCCTTGTGCCGCACGTTATTTATGAGCCCATTAGGCTAACACAGTGTAGCCTCTTCTTAGACACAGTGTGGAGCACAGATAGTGTGGATCTGGACCCCCTTCACGTGGTTTAGCCCCCCCCCCACTGACTACCTAACTCAGGAGGGGCAAAGTCATTCAGCCCTGAGTCACCTTGGACTGACCATGATATGGTCTTTTTGGACACACCCTGTGCCGGCCAGAAGAGGATGGGCTCCCCCCCTTTTTAGTCTGGTTCCTCTCAAGTTTTTCCTTGCCACTGTTGCCTTTAGGCTTGCTTTTGGGGGTGGGGGTCTAGGCCTGGGTTCCCCCTCTGTTAAGCGTTTTGTGACAATTCAATTGTGAAAAGCGCTATACAAATACATTTGATTTGATTTGATTTGATAAATGTTTACACGCTAATGCATATTCCAGGCACAGGTGAAAGGTGCGGCGATGACAGATCAAGCAGGTGTACGCAAACGGTGAACATCGAAGAAAAACAAGAATAAGAAACGGCAGACCCAAATATCCTCTGTGGGACATTTTGATAATCTGTGCTCAATTTCTCATTTCTGTGTTCTGCATCTCTCAAAGCCGTCAGGAAACTCAAAGTCTACAAGGAAGGCCTGTGATAGGACAAACAGGAGGCCACCTGGAGTGACTGATATGTGGAGGAGCTTCGAGCTCTTTTGCACCGCATGAGGATTACTCATAAACTGGGACTGTGAGGAGTGATGGCTGCGTGTGAGTGTGAGTGCGTGCGAGTGTGTGAGCATGTGTGTGTGTGTGTGTTCGTGTGTGTGTGTGTGTGGGTGTCCTTTGTGTGGGGGAACTTGTGAGCATGTGTTTGCCATCATGTGAATACCCTCAGGAAACCAGGCAGCCATGTGTGTGTGTGCTGGGCCTGGTGGGTCAACATCCAAGACATCCGTTTCAACAGTTCTGCCACCCGCCATTTAAACAAGGCACGAACGGGGTATGAAGAAAAAATGTACAAAAATGCCAGTATCAATAAATACAATTAAAAAAATAACAAAAATAAAGGGGGAAACCATAACAGGAATAACAGGCAGCCATTCATTCAAATTCACCCACCAGACACATTCAATATTGTGTGAAGGAAGTACTAGAGTGTCCTGAAAAACATCAAAAGTAAAGAAGTTGACAAGCGACGCCCTGAATTTGGGATTTTCCTGGGATTAAATAAATGAGATCAGAAGTGTTCAAAAGTCCAGCATCTAGGCCACCCTTAGTCAGGGATTAATATTAAAGTAGGAGATAAAAGGTTGCTAGACCTTATCGAATCCATCTGTTGATCCTCTTAAAGTTAACTTTATTTTCTCTAACTGGAGATGTTGCATAATATCTCTTATCCAGTATTCATGGGAGGGTGGTCGATATTCTTTCCAGTTAAGAAGAGTCAGTCTCCTTGCAAGAAGGGCGATAAAAGCAATTTGATAGGAAAGTGACTTGGGGCATTCTGAGTGATGCGGTTGGACCCCACAGCAGTTAGAGGGTTTGGGGGAGCAGGTCTTTACAAAATGGTTGAGATGGTCTGAAAGATTGTACACGAGAAGGTAGATAATCTGGGGCAGGACCAGAACATATGTGCCAGGGTGGCAGGAGCCCGTTTACACCTATCACAGAGAGGGGGTCCACAGCTGGGTACATTTTTGCTTTGTATAGTGAAGACGATGTTTTAACACACACACACACACACAACACACACACACACACACACACACACACACACACACACACACACACACACACACACACACACACACACACACACACACACACACACACACACACACACACACACACACACACACACACACACACACACACACAGGGTAATACATACTCAGATGGACACAGACACATACTGTATGAACATGGGTGTCACTGTTAAAGAGACAGGCGGCACAGCCACCCACAGGTGTCACAGGTAATCACTGCTGTACAGATGAAGAGGAGGAGGAGGAGGAAGAGGAGGAGTGGATTACCAATGACGAAGACTGGCATGAAGGCTCCACAGGGTACAGGGATAGTGGTGGCTAGTGCAGACATCCAGAACTGAGGAAAGGGGACAGGAGAATTAGTCTGATTACACAATTTGGAACGAGGGGGGCAGTGATAAGCATTTCCTGGGCCAATACTAACATTGAGTGTTTGCCCGACTGCGTCTTCTTGATTCCAATTACAATACTACTACTTGAGGGATTTAAATATTTTTTTTTTTTTCACCTAAGTGCACATAGTAAACTGGATCAATGAAAGAAAGATATTTTGGGGTATCAAATATTTAGTTAAGCTTCCGATAAAAACTTAGTATAAAGTCTTCTTCAAGGTTCCTGGTCATTATATTACCAGACCATCCAAGTGCTTTGAGTGGCACAGTGCAAGAAAACACCTACAAAACGTTATATAAAAGCTCTATAAAACAACCAAAATTACACTAACCAAATATTACATAAAGGAATAATTCTGACTTAATGAATGCACTGTACATTAAGTATTCATACCACAGGTCCAATTTATTCTTATTATTTATTTACATTCTCTCAGCAAGTGACAGAAATGGCCCTGCCAATACAACATATGGGTTACTGAACTCCAAGGCATCAATATTTGATATCTGCCTCAATCTTATGTGTGGTTAAACTTAAGAACATGACTTGTGTTGTGCCTACATTTGAGTTGCACTTGCACTTGCAATCGCATTTGGTCTATAGTATATTACTGTAAATATAAAATACCATTGGCCAAAACATTGCAACCCTTCAATGGGCTAATTTTGATCACCAATTTATATATAGGTACCCCCCTATTTAGAACCAATTTCAGCCCTCTGTGACAGCTCCAATTCCCATATACCTCTCAGAGTATTTGTGACAAACTTGAACGCTGTCTTCTCTCCAGATTAAACTGCCACTGTAGCTACTTTGGCTGAATATCAAATAATGTCACTTTCGCAACAGTGATCCAACAGAGTTTTTAAGTATCATGTTAGCTACTTTCCATTTTAGATTTAAAAGCTTGTCAAACACAAATTTTGATAATATAAATCCAAATCCCGCACAGGAGGGAATGACCACGGTGGGTTTGTCTATGCAGAAGGCCTCATCCGGCTTTTAAACAGTGCTGAGCTGTTTGACGCGCGTTGCCTGTCACTGGCACTGGTAGATAAAAACCATGGAATGTTGAAGGTAAGTCCTGCTGAATTACACAACTCAATCCACAGGCAGTTCGTTCCCAAGCAACAATCTCTCAAATGAATTGCTTTTTGATGTTTAAAATTATGTTAAAATAATCCGTTTGTCAGGAAGATATTACAAATAATATCTGCTATTACTGCCTTGTTTTGCAACATGAATGAACATCTGTCTTGACAATAAAGCAAACTAAACTTATAATACTTACCAGTATAGATTTTTTTGAAAATCACATGAATTTTATTTTCAATCTTATTATCTTGAAAAACAATCTTAGAAATATGAATCAACTCAGATACAGTTACCATGTTGCTTTGTAATTCATCTTTCTCCGTCTTAACATTTTAATCCACAATTCAGATCATAAAAATGCAACCTATTGACATGATCCGTTTTATAACACTGTCACATTAAATGTAGCTGGCCAACACTGGCCCTTCCCAGTGTAACTGGTGACATTTCCTGCATGGCTGAAACAGAGACAGTACTGAAGAAACCAGAGCCCTGCTACAAATCACCTGGAGACAGGATCACCAATCAGCAGCTGATCACAAGCTTGCTCTTTTCCCCTGTGGGGGCTAGATCATGCTCGTCTCCCATGCTCCAATGTGCACAAACAGAAATGCGTTCATGCACACGCAAGCCCTGCACACACAAGCCCTATGGCTGGCAGTGTAGTGTAATGGTTAGGGAGCTGGGCTTGTAACTCAGAGGTTGCAGGTTCAATTCCCAGGTGGGGCACTGCTGTTGTACCCTTGAGCAAGGTACTTAACCTGAATTGCTTCAGTAAAAATATCCAGCTGTATAAATGGATTGTATGTAAAGAAATGTAAACTGTGTAAGTCGCTCTGGATAAGAGCGTCTGCTAAATGCCTAAAATGTAAAAAAATGTAATGAATAAACCCACACGTACATGCATGTGTACAGGTAACTGCCAAAATAAAGGAAACACCTGAGAAGGGTTTTCGCCAGCTCTGTTAGGGTGTGAGATGCATTTTCCTGGCATGGTTTAGGTCCACTCAACCGCTTAGAGGGCAAGGTAAATGGCAATATATACACAACCATTCTGGGTGATCACCTTCATCCTCTGGTGAAGCATTTCTATCCTGATGGGAGTGGTCTCTTTCCAGGATGACAATGCCCCCATCCACAGGGCATGAGTGGTCACTGAATGGTTTGATGAGCATGAAAACGATATAATACCATTTGCCATGGCTGTCTCTGTCACCAGATCTCCACCCAATGGGAGATGGGGGATTCTGAAGTTAAAGAATTGTGTTGCACCCCCCCTCTAGTTCCATACACTAGAATCTATGCCAAGGCACAATGAAGATGTTTATTGTTCCTTTTGGCAGTAACCTGTACATACTGTATAGACTACACATGCATGCACACCATCCAAAACCAACCTCCTCAAATGAACAAGTTATGGTTGTAAACAATGCCGCTGTCATTTCCTAAGTAATTCAGTTAGGCTCTGATGAATGGCAAAGCTTCCCCTAATTCCTGCACTGCTCGTTCCACTGGTGAGAATTCTCTAAAAGGACAGAGTTTATAATAAGACATGCTAACGAGCACAGTCACTCAGAAGCCCTGTTTATTTATTGACCTTTTCCAGAGTAGAGAAGTCCTTCTCGGGGTGAGGATTGAACTGTCATTCTGGGACTCAATTTCACATAAGTCCTAAAACAAAGTCTAGGTGTTAACAAGCTGTGTCTGGGAGATCTGATTGGAGGACACAAAACAACAGGAAGTCGTCTATTCATTAGGGAGAGAGTAAGCAGTGAAATGTCAGCACTGACAGACTGTGGGGACAGGCACACACTGCACGTGCGCACGCATGCATGCACACACACTGTGTGCATACACATCGGCACGCACGCTGCTCTGCTGAACTACGACAGACACTTCTCTGCAGGATCATCCACTTTGTTTGTGTCAAATCAAGGCTGCTCTCCAACATAGATACAGACAAGTGAAGAGCACATGAAATAATAGACCACTTTCAAAACCACACGCATGCACACACACACACACACACACACACATACACACACACACACACACACGCACAATACACGCGCACACACACGCAGACACACACACACCCTCAAGCAGGAATATGGAAGGATGAGTGTTAATCCACCGTTTAACACCCCCGTCTCCACCTTCTCTGTCCTCGCTTCTCTTTCTTTCTCCCTACTCCCCCTTTCTCGCTCCCTGCCTCCGTCCCTCTCCACCTCATCCCTTCACTGATATCTAGAGATTTAACTGCGGTTTCGTGCTTAGTTTATCAGTCTTAGCCTCGTTCTGTTTTACTCATTAGTATCTATCTGTTTTAGCATCGTTTAATTTGAAGCCATCTTCCCCGTTCATTGCTTGTATTATAGTTTCTAACAAGCAATCAGTTTAGTTCTGTGCGTGATCAATAGTGGGCGCGACTCGTTAATTACCTGGTTTTGGTCCATTGTTTTCAGCGGCTAAATTGGCGCTAGTAATTACCCCAGCACTCATACTTAAGCACCGTTAAGCGGCAGCTTTCTGCGGCAGCCTCACCTTCCTAGCCTCACCATACAAAGACTCGCTGGCCTCCCTCGGTGGACTACCTGCAGGAGTCCACCAAGGGAGGCCAGCTTGGGAGTGAATGCCGCACAGTAAGTACCATAATGCCTGATTCCTGCCTGAACACTACTTCTTCCACTTCTAACACCACGTGCAACCTCCCTATCCCAATCCGTGTCTCCTCTTCTAGACTTCCTAGAAGGAGAGATGCAACTCACAGCCATTACCTATACAATCTGATTTACCCTCCTAGATCCACCGGTGTCAACGTCGTGGTGGTAGGGGGCCTATGGAACTGCCATTCCGCAGTCCGGATGGCTGATTTCATCTCGGCCCAGGCCTCCCTACTCTCCCTGCAGTTCCTGGCACTCACTGAGACATGGATCACTCCACAGAACACAGCCACCCCTGCATCTCTCTCTGCTGCCTACACCTTCTCCAACACTCCACGACTCACAGGTAGAGGTGGAGGGACAGGTATACTGATCTCCCCCTGTGGAGATTTGGTATTGTTCCTCTTCCTCACTTCTCACCCTCCCCCTTTGAATTTCATGCTGTCACTGTCACTATTCCATGCAAACTGCACATCATTGTTCTCCATCGCCCACCAGGTGCACTGGGGAGTTTCCTAGATGAGATGGATGCCCTACTCAGCTCCTTCCCTGAGGATGGCACTCCCGTCTTACTCCTCGGTGAGTTCAACTTGCTGCTGGACACCCCTCAGTCCTCTGCATTTCTCCCCCTGCTTCAGTCCTTCGACTTCACCATGGCTGAATCCCCATCCACTCACAAGGCCGGCAACCAACTGGACCTTGTCTTCTCCAGGAACTGCACCTCCCCCAACATTGTAGTATCTCCCCTTCATGTGTCTGACCACTGCTTTCTGTCTTTTCCCCTCTTCACCTAAACCCTCCCCCCCCCACTGTTTCTGTCCATCGCAACCTCCACTCTCTCTCCCCTTCTGCCCTGGAAGCTACTGTCCTATCATCCCTTCCCCCTACTGATGCCTTCTCTGAGCTACCTGCTGAGGAAGCCTCATCCACCCTACTGTCCTCTCCCTCCTCCTCCTTTGATTCACTCTGTCCTCTCCTCTATCCACTAAACCTGCTCATCTCCGGCCCCCCACCCCCTGGCTAACTGACTGCATTCTGCATTCCAACTCAAACTGCGAGTGGCAGAAAGGAAATGGAGAAAATCTAAATCCCCAGGTGCCCTGTCTGTCTTCCACACTCCCCGGCTACCTTTTCCTCTAACCTCTCCTCTGCAAAATCTCAAATTTTCTTCTTCTGCTAACCCTCGCAAACTGTACTCTCTTTTCCTCTCTCCTCACCCCTTCTCCTCCCCCACCCCCCTGTCCTCTCCTCACACCTTCTCTACCGGAGTCACGCAGGGCTCGGTGCTAGGCCCCCTCCTATTCTCCCTGTATACTAAATCATTTGGTTCGGTCATCTGTGCTCATGGTTTTTCATATCACTGTTATGCTGATGACACCCAACTCTTTCTCTCCTTCTGAGACCCAGATCCCGGTGCAAATCTCTGCATGTCTGGCAGACATCTCTGCCTGGATGTCCACCCACCACCTGAAGCTGAAACTGGGGAAGACTGAGCTGCTCTTCCTCCCAGCGAAGGGTTCCCCGATGATCAATGCTTCAATCACTGTGGAAGGCTCCATAGTGTCTCTGGCTCCCTATTGCAGTACACATCAAATTTTAATCACTGGTGCTGGCTTATCACGCTGCTAGAGGAACTGCTCCCTCCTATCTCCAGTCATTCCTCACACCCTACACCCCAGCCAGACCCCTCCGCTCTGCCTCCTCGGGCAAACTGACTGTCCCATCCCTGCGGGCGCCCGGCAGCCTCTCCTCGCGGTCTCGCCTCTTCTCTGTCCTGACCCCCCAGTGGTGGAACAATTTTCCGCACTCGGTCAGGTCCGCGGAATCACTGGCCATCTTCCGCAAGAGACTCAAAACCCACCTCTTCAGACTCCAATACCACTAATTGTCTACATGTATTAATGCACAGTTTGTAAGTCGCTCTGGATAAGAGCGTCTGTTAATGCCTAAAATTTAAATGTAATTTGTTATGCTCTCAATTTTAATGACACAGATCCTTCTTGTTACCGGTAATTACCCATGCGCTGTGCCAGCCACATTGGTGCTGGTGACACCCTGTTCTCTCAGTGTTAGCACTGGTTAGTGCGTCACAGCAAGGACCCCACCAGGTGCACCTGTGGCCCCGCTCATGTCAAGACGGGGAGTGCGTGACAGCTGGTGCATCTCATGTGCAGGACGAACGGCCTCCCTTAAGCTTGTATTCACTCTGCTGATAACAGTGGGCAGGCCCCACGGCATTCTGGATAAGACCACAAGACCACGCAGCCGTTAGTGGCCCCCCGAACACACGGACAGGGCCTCTGGCCTCCCGCGAATGCATTTTTGCCACACTCCTCAGGAATAAATAAAAGCAATTTCATTTCAGCTACTGAGCTGCTGGATCATCGAGGCGATAAACCCAATAAGGCAGAGGTGGGCAGTGGGGCTTCAGAGCCCTCCAAACTCATAAAGTGAGCTTAAGGTTATTATCTGGCTGCCACAAGTCAAAGCCAAGCTGAGACTGAGGGAAGGGGTGTGTGGAGGTTTTGTGAAGGGGGGTTCTGGCAGATTGGCAGTAGTCCAATGCCTTTCATTCTGATAAGCACATAAACCTGCTGTGGATAAACCTCATTACTGGGGCTCTACAAGCTTACTGTAAAACACACACAATCCTGTCACAACCACCCCCAAGCATACATGCATGCTCACAAGCATGCCCACACACACACAGACACACACAGACACACACAGACATAGACACACACACACACACACACACAGAGACACACACAGAGACACACACAGACATAGACACACACACACAGACACACAGACACACACACACAGAGCAGCGACACACAGACAACTCAGAGACGACATAGACACACACACATAGGACACCCCACACACACACACACACACACACACACACACACACACACACACACACACACACACACACACACACACACACACACACACACACACACACACACACACACACACACACACACACACACACACACACACACACACACACACACACACAGAGGAGCGGAGGGGGGACAAAAAAAATAAAAGGAAGAGAAACATAATGGAAATTCATAAAGAGGGAACAACACAAGAGAAGTGTAGGGCTGTCCTAGTCAGTCGTCCTTGGAGGGTAATTATGTGTCTGTGAGCCACCACATTTCACCCCGCCCTGACTATTACCCAGAATTCCTGACAACCAGCAGTCCCATAAAACACTGCCCCCCCAGCTGCTGATGACATCACAGGATGACCCTCACGCAGTTCGCCTGGGACCATCTTTCCCACGGAACTGGTCACAAACGCGCACATGAACGCGCCCGGTCCCTACAGAGACTCACAAGGTCAGCGCACCCCGATGGGCGAGGGCTCTCTCTCCAACAAACAAATGTCCCTGCCACAACTCCCAGCGCCCATCTGCAGGGAGAGACAGAGCAGTGCTCGTCAGAGACAGAGCGAGCAGAGAGAGACGTGCGGACGGCTTGCCTCCTCAGACCTCCACTTCTCATGCTGTCATTGTTCATATTTATTTTCACAGCACATCCTCTAATCCAGAGAGACTTACACACCTGGCAGTTTATATATGACACATTTTATAAAGCTTGATATTTACTGAAGGTCAGGCTAAGTACCATGTTCAAGGGCACAACCAACGTGCTAGGATTAAAACCTGAAACCTTCCGGTTGTAAATATGAGGGAAGGTCTGCTCATGGAACGGCAAGACTCTGGAGCGTGGAGGACACAACTTCCTACAAAGCCATTGGGGCACACCAGGAATGGTGAGGCTGTCCACAGAGTGACACTGACGACATCACTTCCTGTGTGCTGAAGATATCCAAATGGTAATCTGCGGTTGTGGTCGGTTTGCCGGTCGCTGGCAGCGTTTATATACAGGCGCGGCATCACCAGTCATGGAGAGCAGCACCTCTGGCTGACTGCACGTGCTCCAGACCCCCGACTCAGCCCCCTTCCCACCCCCAGCCTCTCACCACTCCTGCCCTTTCACAGTCAAACACAAAGGGCCTTGCTGCTGTCCCAAACCTTCCCTTGTTGCCAAAATAAATTAAAATGAACGATGGAATGAATGGAGGCAATTATCATAAAAAGCAACAGCAATATAACAGCGAGGATGAACACAGAAATCCTACTCTGTGTTAGTGTGACACTTCTCCCTTATTCCATTTTCCATCTTCCGTCTTCTCTCCCCACCCCTCCTCCTCCTCCCTCCTCCTCCCTCCCTCCCTCCCTCCCTCCCTCCCTCCCTCCCTCTCTTTCACACCTCCGCCGTCTCCCTTGCTTCCTGCCCCGCTCTCCCTTCCTCATCATTCCATGACAGCCTCATTAAGTTGCTAACACAGACCGCTGGTGATTGCACAATATATGCAGAGTAACAAATGGAGCGCCACAACCTCACGGTATATTAGTCCCGACTGCCGACAGCCGCCCCATTAAAGCGGTCTTGGCCCTCTGCCATCCCTCAGCCCATTTTTCAATCTTACCACCAAACAACAAACTCTCCAATAAAAACATCTCAGAGCCACACAACATCATCCTTCAGGGTAAAGGCAGTTAACACGGTAAGCAAAGAGGTCCCCATCGTAATAGACAGCACTTTCCTGGATAGCAGTTTCCATGACACAGACGACAGTTTCCAGAATTGATATGATTGGTTCACACTTTGCACAAGAGAGCCCCGGTATTGGAATGGAGAGATGCTGTGCCAATTCTCATGGGCAATGCCGTGTGAAATCAGCCCCGTTTTATCGGATTATTTCGGAAAGAGATCACGTGTTTTGCGTCAGACACCTTACATTACATTACAGGCATTTGGCAGGGTAAAGGCAGAATCCATTCTATCGTTTAAGGGTGTCGTTCAAATGCATCGCGGTGCAATGACCCGTACACACACACACGTACGGCAGAAACACACACGCGAAACAAACAGACACCTGTTTGAAACGGGGTGCGCAGGTGGAGGGGACAGGCACGGCCCAGCCCGGCGCAGGCTGAACGAACGGCTCACCTTGAATGGACTGTGCCTGTTGTGTGTAATGAGCTTTTGAAATGAAAGCCATTCTTTACAGCCCCGCTCCCCGACAGACCGAGTGCGTCGCAGCCACCCGCCCCGCGGGCCGGTGAAACTCTGGCGGATCGATAGTACGGTGGACAAATGTTCCCGGGGCCCCTACCTGCTGCCGCCGCACATATGGTGGGGGAGGGGGCGGGGGGGGCTGCAGAGGTGGAGCAAAGTGGCAGCCTTAAATGTTAATTACCGCAAGGACTCGTTTTAATCTAGTGTCAGAGAGCAGTGAACATCAGGGCAAGATAAACGGGGGAATGGAAAAAGACAGTGTTGGTGTTGTTGGGGGGGGCTGTGTTAATGTGGGCGGGGCTGGAGGAGAATAATCTTTTGTCCTGTGCATCTAGATCATTTATATTCTGTTGAGTGCGCCAGTCCTGAAGGGGTCGGCCATTACAATGAGGGGACGGTCCATCAACCATCCCCCGAAGGCCCAGCCTGTACTCCCACTCCAATTACTGTCCCGTCATCGCCGCCTCCTGCCCCGTCCTCTGCTCACGCTCCCCGAAAGAGGCGCAGATACAAATCAACCCTTCCCATCACGTCCCCAGAGCGCATCGTGTCCCCGTGTCCGGCTGCATTTCTACACGATCAGGCGACCGACGCCGTTTCCACGGGAAGCGCAGCGCCCTCACCTCGCCGGTCGCGCTGCTGCGGTTTAATACAAATGAGTTCTGCGACACGGAGGGGTAGGACCGTTCACCTGGAGCGGGGGAACGGGAAGGACGGGACATGTTACGGAGAGGATGACTGACAGACAAGGTGACACTGCGAAGAGCGTGAGAGACACAGGCCCGCCCTCCGCTCCCGTCCAACGTGATATACACGACAGATGCGCGGCGTGCGTCAGAGGGAGAGCTGGGACGGTGAGATAGGCAAGAGAGGGTGAGGGAGAAAGGTGAAAGGCAGGATAGAGGGGAGGGGGGAGACGAGCGAGAGGACAAGCGAGACAGGCGACGGCGTGTGAGAGACAGGTGGTGCAGACAGGTGGACGATGTGAGACGGGTGAAAGGCAAGGAGGAGGGAGAGAGGCTGGGAGGAGGGTGAGCTACTCTTGGCGATATACAGCATGAAAAAGGGGATAGTAAGCCTTGTGAGAGCATAACAAATCTGTCTTTTTCCAGGGCTCAGTGTTGGGACCGCTGCAGTTTCTTATATGTAAATTACATTGGTAAGGATCTTAAGACGCGAAACACTCATATTTGCAAATAATACCAAACCCAACAGAGAAACAAATCGTTTCTTATAATACAGGAAGACATCAATAAGATCCACAAACTGCTAAACGTCTGCCAAATGAAATGTAATACTAGTACTACATGATATAAAGTTGTAGATAGTGGCAACAAGAATGTAAGGTATGAAGAGAGTGCACACATTATGGAAAGACTTGGGCAATTTAGATGCAATTTAGTTAGAACATCACCTCTGTGCTGAAGCAGTAAAAATGTATATATTAGATTAACAGGATGTTTGTATGTTGTACCCTAGTTTACTGCTTCTGCACAATGTACAGCAAAACATATACAGCAGAGGCTGTGCTAAGACTATAAACATCCTGGAAAGATCACATTTAGAAAACTATGTTACGCTTTGGTCACCACACTGAAAACAAAACAAGTAGAAACGTATGTCTTTTTAATGTTGTTTGGCTAAACGGCCTGCTATTGTCACTGTAATTATCCCAAGTTCTCGTGTTCTTAAGGACTGGTCTCTCCCAGAATCAGAGAAGAGCAAAGAATCACAGGAGGTGGTCTCTCTCTCCCCAACCAACCCAAGCCCTCAGGGACCACCATGTGCCCTTTCATGACCGTCCGTGTGATTGGCTAATCCACCCGCGTTGGCTGCTCAGCTGCTCCTCTCCAATTCCAGTCTCAGCCGCTCATCTCCAATTCCAGTCGTGAGCAGAGCTCCCGTGGGAACGAGCAGGCTTGCACAGAGCGAGAAATATCAAAGCGGCCGCGACATCGCCACAGCTCAGATCAGATCAATCCAGTCGCAGAGAGCGGAGTAGCCAGGGACCAGGGGGGGGGAGATTTGGACAGGATGTGCATTCAACTACTTCCTAACGTCACCGAATCGATTTAGCGGACAGGTTCCACTAATCCTCGATATTGCCTCGACTGAACCCAACAGCCGCTGCTTCCGCTCCTTTCACCAATCTATTCAGCTAGCCGCCGCTGCCTCCATTCAGAGAGCTCTAGAGATCGAGAACAAGAGAAGCGGCTTGTTCCCTTCCCTCACCCCCACGCCAACCCCAGTTCCTGGATCTGGACCCCCTTCACGTGGTTTAGCCCCCGCCGCTGACTACCTAACTCAGGAGGGGCAAAGTCTTTCAGCCCATGACATGGTCTTTTTTGGACCCACCCTGTGCCGGCCAGAAGAGGATGGGCTCCCCCCCTTTTAGTCTGGTTCCTCCCAAGGTTTCTCCCTACCAAGGGAGTTTTTCCTTGCCACTGTTGCCTTTAGGCTTGCTTTTGGGGGGGGTCTAGGCCTGGGTTCCCCCTCTGTTAAGCATTTTGTGACAATTCAATTGTGAAAAGCGCTATACAAATAAATTTGATTTGATTTGATTTGTCGTCCTCCGCGGCCGGCGTTTCAGGGTGACCGAGGACGACGAGGTGGCCTACCTTCATGACGATGAAGAGGACGAGGGTGACGAAGATGTTGACTTGCGGATGTTGCCAGGCCTGCGAGTGGCCGATGTAGTCGAACTCTTCGGCGATGCCCTGCTTGGCCCAGGTGCGGTTGTCCAGCAGCGTTACCAGGGACTCTTTCTGCGTCAGCTGGAGATGGAACAGACATATCCCAGAATGCACCGTTTCAGACACTTATTTCGGCTCCTGTGTTGAGGGGCTTTTTTTTTTTTGGTGCCCGCATGCATCGACGTGACGAACGCAATGTAATGTCTCTTCAATATTTATCTGCATGTGCATCTGTATCATCCGGATAAAGACAGTCACTCAAACACACCTTATTTGGCTTGACAACCGTAGTAATCACCTGCACTCAGAGTTAGTGGACTTTGTTCCCAATACACAGAAAACCAGAAAACACGTTGCCTTATAAGCATGGAACGAGTAGCCAGCACTAACAGCAGGTTTCACCACTTATTGAACCCCTGAAAACTAGTTTTCAGTCTTTGCATTAATACTGTGCTCGTCTTGAGAGCAGAAATGGGAAATGTTTTAATGAAGAAGGTCAAATAGAGTTAATATGCAGTGCGTTTTGACAGACAGCAGTAGGAGCAGCCGTGGGGATCTCATCAGGTGTACCATGCCACAAGGTTGTTTTGAGCTCCATTACCCTGGGTAGGGCCCGACTCTTACTACCTTCACAGCTCTAGCCAAAACATGAAGGAGTAGGTGACACCCCTGGCCGGGGCTGACGCACAGGGGTGCTCCAGTCTTCCGCTTTCATTAGCATAATTCAGACAAGGGGAACGCCAACAGTAATAAAACATGAATAAATGGATGTGGTGCTTGCTGCTCCTGCAGCAGGCTGATAAATGAGGTGCATGTTTTATTTAGCTGTGAATAGACAAGAGATTTCAGAGTGACTAATACAGAGTAGCCAATCCACCCCTTCACTGGAGAGAAGGAGGGGGAGAGGCAGAGAGAAAGAGAGAGAGAGAAAAAGGTTACATTTACAAAAATATTGACAGCAACGCAAATGAAAACATTAACAAGAGCAATAAAACGCTAGTTTACAAAACATCATTTGTATTACATCCCAGGGGTAACAAACAATGGCCTGGTGGGTGGGCGCATGTGAGTGTGTGTGTATGTGTGCATGTGCGTGTGTGCGCACACATGTGTGTGTGTGTGTGTGTGTGTGCGCATGTATGTGTGAGTGAGCATGTGTGTGCCTGTGTGTGTGTGCATGTGAGTATGTGTGCGTCTGCATGTGTGTGGGCGTCTATGTGTGTGTGCCTGTGTGTCTGTGTGTGTGTGTGTGTGAGCATGTGTATGGGCATCTGTATGCATGCGTGTGCATCTGTGTGTGTGTGTGCATGTGTGCGTGTGTGTGTGTCTGTGTGCATGCGGGTGTGTGTGATTGTGTTTGTGTGGGCCTCTGCGTATGTACATGTTCAGCATGGCAGGGGGCAGTACGGGATGTTGTGCATGCGTTACTGCTCACATGTCCCCTGCCACGGCAAACAGCTGTGTGTGAATCCCCTGCCTCACTGTCTCCATGAGCCTCAGCAGATAGGACTTAATTCAGCTCATTAGAAAGGCCACGGGGTGAAAGTGGAACGGAGGTGCAACAGAGATTACATTTGTCTCTCTTCACAGTGTCTAAAATGCCAGGACAGAGGAACGCCACACTCTGCTCCCACTTGCACTTCACTCTCCTCTCCACACTCTCCACATTTGTCCCACTCCTGTACCAGTCTCCCCACACATACAGTATGACAGGGAATGATGAAGTATTCAAGTGAGCATCACGTCAGCCCCCCCTCCCCCCATTGCCATGGGCTGGTGTGGGCAGGCGGCAGTGTAGTGTAATGGTTAGGGAGCTGGGCTTGTAACTCAGAGGTTGCAGGTTCAATTCCCAGGTGGAACACTGACATTGTACCCTTGAGCAAGGTACTTAACCTGAATTGCTTCAGTAAAAAAATATCCAGCTGTATAACTGGATTGTATGTAAAGAAATGTAAAACTGTTCTGGATAAGAGCGTCTGCTAAATGCCTAAAATGTAAATGTAAAACGTGGGCACCAGTAGTGCCAGTGAAAGGCTCCTTGGGTCGAGGGTTGTCAATCTCTCACCTTCCCAGCCATGTACTGTCCAAACCCAGGGGGGAAGGTCATCGTGGTCACCAGCAGCGTGACCAGGGCGGGGTATAGCAGCCGCCTGAAGGAGAGAGAGGAAAGGGTGACATCGCACAGTTTTCACACCAGCGGGTACAACTTGGATTTCAAATAAAGTCACATTCCACTATGTCAAATATACACAATCAATAGTGTTTTCCACCCTGCTGTCTTGATTTCAGTTTGGTCACATTGCTTGGCAATTCCAGGTGTACTTTGGTAGAAATCAATTAATAAGCCTTAATGACACCCATGACCCCCCCCACCCCCAAAAAACTAATCACTTGTTTGCATTCTTTACATATTTCTCGTAACCATGCCTATAATGAATGCATCGTTCAGGCCAACTTGGCAGCGAAGCGTCCTGCACTTCAATATTCACTGCATGTGGCCATACTCACTTCTTCATCAGGAACTTGTTGATGGCTTTCTGCTTCCGGATGAACTGCACTATCAGCCTGTTAAAGTACACAAAGAGGGCACCTCCAAAACCACTGGCAATCCTGGGGAGGGGGAGAGGGGGAGGGGGGAGAGGGGGAGAGGGGGAGAGAGAGAGAGAGAGAGAGAGAGAGAGAGAGAGAGAGAGAGAGAGAGAGGGAGAGGGAGAGAGAGAGAGAGAGAGAGAGAGAGAGAGAGAGAGAGAGACAGAGAGAGAGAGAGAGAGAGAGAGAGAGAGAGAGAGAGAGAGAGGGAGAGGGAGAGGGAGAGAGAGAGAGAGAGAGAAAGAGAGAGAGAGAGGAGAGAGAGAGAGAGAGAGAGAGAGAGAGAGAGAGAGAGAGGAGAGAGAGGGAGAGAGAGAGAGAGAGGAGAGAGAGAGAGAGAGAGAGAGAGAGAGAGAGAGAGGGAGAGGGAGAGGGAGAGAGGGAGAGAGAGAGAGAGAGAGAGGGAGAGGAAAGCAGAAGGAGGAATGGAAGAGAATAGAGTCAGATGATGACAGCACGATCAGTCAGCAGTGTGTGTGTGTGTGTGTCTGTTACTTTTCTACAATATTGTACACACCAACAAACAGAATAGAGAGAACAAGCACACAGCCGAATGCTCCCTAGAGGCCCGGAGACAGCGCATACTGCTAGGGGAGGAGCCACAGCATCCCATCTGGCCTCACACTCCTACGCCTAATGCGCCCGCTCAGGGCTGCCGGACCCAGCGCGGCTGTGCAGGCAGGCCAGGGAGGTGCGCTCTGCTCTCCAACACAGTGCCCAATTACACCGTTACATTACAGAGCACAACAGCAGCCAAACAAAAGACCTGCTGCTTTTATGACCGGATGAAAGAAACAGCTTCTTCTGAAGCTGTGCTTTATTCAAACCAGCAAGCAGAGGGCAAGCAGAGAGCTCCTGTGCTTTTCAAAGCCCACCCAAAGTGAGACCCACCGATGTGTCCTTTCATCCAACTGTGATCCAACTTCCGTCTCCTCCCTCCCTCCCACCCACCAGGGCCCAAACGAGACCGCTGCTGAACAGACTCGCTCGTTAAATGAACATGGCATGACAATGATCTTTATGTTTACTTCACGGGGAAGCCAGCTATGACCAGCGCCCAATTATCGGGACCTACCCGATGACGGCGAAGGCTGGGAGCTCCTGAAGATCAAAGGGGAAGTCTAGGCGGAAGCGGGTTTTGAAAAGAGCGGTGATGGTCTCTGTGGTAGGAAGAGAGAGAGAGAGAAGCTCACACATTTCTCCTGGTCTCATTCACACACTGCTGACCTGCTGTAGCACCATCACACTCACAAACAGTAGCACAGTCAGTCACGTTTGTCTGGTGCACAGTCTAACAGTCTCATGCATTCTCACGCACGTGCGTACGCGTATAGAATAAGTCACACAAGAATAACTACATCAGACACACACACACACACTCGCACACACACACTCGCACTCACCCTCATCTTTGTTCCACACAGCCAGCACTCGGAAGATGAAGGCACTGAACGTGGCAGCAAAGAACCCTCTCCAGTAGTTTCTCACGGCAAAGAAGGTTGAGGTTACCTCAATGCTGAAGAGGACACCTGTACGCACACGCACACACATACACACACACACACACACGCACACACGCACACACACACACACACACACGCACACACACACACAGGGTAGTGACACACACACACACACACACACACACGCACACACACACACACACAGGGTAGTGACACACACACACACACACACACACACACACAGGGTAGTAACACACACACACACGCACACACACACACACAAAGACAAAAGATAGTTCATGAATAGGACCATTATTCATTAATATAATATCAGTGTGTTCTTAATGTTCCGTCCGACATATTATTCCAATTACACACATCACACTCCCAATGTATAATTATATATAGAAGAACATTTGTAAAACTCAAGAGCGTCGACAATGTTCTCCTCAGGGCCAAATCACATACAATATACATCATTACCTTGAAGTCTTGCGTTTCGCACGAATATTCTGACACTTGCACATGAAATGATTACTCTGCAGCTATTCAAGGGAAATTAATAATAAATGAATGAATGAATCACACTTCTCTGCAGCGTAACATGGCGTCCATCATTAGGAGCTTCCCGCCTTGTAGCCACACACACATTTAATGCATTTCGGGACTCTAGCTGACACTGACCTCCAATGGGGGCAGCGAAGCAGCAGCCCACCCCCACCGCACAGGCGGCCGCCAGCATCTCGATGTTCCGCGACTCGTTCTGAAACAACCAAGAGAACACTGGGATATGGCACCCGAGCTGACCAATGGGATGAGCCCTGGGAAGGAATGCTTGATTACATGATTGGCATAGAATGCAGGGGATGAAATTCAGGCCAGATGGAGTTCTGGGAGAGAATGCTGGGGCGGAATAGTGAAGGTGGAAATCTATGACACAAAGCTGGGATGGAATATTGAGGCAATATGGAACTCGATCCCCTGTTACGTCATGAATATTAGGGGGCTAGGGGCGTTAAGCACGACACGAAGCAGAGAGCCGGCAACCCCCTAGCCGTGCCGATAATCATGATATGACACAAATCTTTATAGACTCCAAAAAGTAAAGACAAGACCATTTTTTGTTAGACATTTATATGGACTATAAGGTGTGCCCTTCCACTAGCTTAGGTTATTGGGTCAGTTAGCAATGAGTGTTTCATTTCTGAACTCGGTTAGCATTCAAGCAGAATCCAAGCAGGTGGTTCTCTGTGGCTCAGTTGGTAGAGCATGGCGTTGGCAACGCTTAGGCTGTGGGTTCAATTCCCACTGGGGCCACATATACTGAAAATACATGCATTCACTACTGTAAGTCGCTTTGGATAAAAGAGTCTGCTAAATGGCATATATTATTATTATATTATTATTAATCCTGTTCATTTTGTCCTTTGTCGTTTCTTGGAAGGCTGCGTAACAATAAGTGGACCACTGGACAGTCCACTTTGAGGATCTGAACATTGAGCCAAGGAGGCTGAAGAAGATGTTAAAGGTCCCCAGGTGGGGCACTGCCGTTGTACCCTTGAGCTAAAGGTACTTAACCTGAATTGCTTCAGTAAAAATATCCAGCTGTATAAATGGATTGTATGTAAAGAAATGTAAACTGTGTAAGTCGCTCTGGATAAGAGCGTCTGCTAAATGCCTAAAATGTAAATGTAAATGTTAAATGTTAAAGGTCTTGTTACGGGTGACTGCTCACGATCTTTCCATCTGTAATATCCATGTTAGTGGAAGACAGAATGATATTAAAACGATGAGTGAACGTTCCATTTGGCCGTGCTGTATCGTGAGTATCGGCACCGCTGGGAAGGCCGGTTGACCAATCAGCATCCAGGACGGGAACTATGCGTTTTATAATGAGAGAGAATCCTGGGACAGGAGGCTGGGATGGTGCAGTGACAGAGAACAGTGAGAAAGTGTGCTGGGATACGATTATGGGATGCAACGGCAGGACGGAGGACTGGGACAGGGCGGAATGTCAGGGTGCACACGGGCCTCACTCCCTTTACCTCGATTTCAATTAAGCTCTCCTCCTTGGACAGCACGTGATTCAGAGAGAGACAGGAAGTGAATATACCCGAAGGGTCCGATTAAAAATCAGCCACAGCCACCCTGCTATAGTTACACTGTTATACTCATCCTGTTGCCCATAGCATAAGACATCCCAGAATACTGCACCTTGCTTAATGCGATTTCAGAGTGAAATGAGGCTGATTTAAAGCTCCTGCCATCATGGAGCAAGTGGGCTGTTTGCGCTGCAGATATTGCGCATTGTAATCACTGCAGGGGTAAAGTTAAAAAAACTGCACAGTGCCAAACTTTACTCATGAATATTCTATGCCATGCAGCAAACAGATGCAGTACGCAATGCACAGAATTTGAGAGCAGGAGGGAGAGCGAGCGAGAGAGGGGGGGGATTTTAAATTCTTTACAGTGTGGGTCTTTAGAAGACAGAGACGAGCGATTTCTTCACAGGGAAGAGATTTCCTCCCTCCTCCGTCCCTATAGGGTACAGTGGAGGACGCCAGCTCTTTCAATTCTTTTCAGTTCTTCATTTATCCCTCTCAGTCTCTCTCCAGCCTGTACACCCCCTCCTAAACTCCCCCTCCCACCCCTCCGTCACTCACACCTCTCTCTCGCTCTACTTTCTTAATTCCCACCTCATTCTCTCCACCTCCTTTAGTCATCCCATCCCTTTCTCTCCCTGCTTCTGCCCCCCTCTCATGTTACAGGCCAATAGGGATCTGAGCCCTGTGATTCTGGCTGTTTACAGAGGTAGTAATTACTCTGTACCCTTGGGCAGAGTGAAGTATAACTTCAGGGACAGTCAGGGACAGTCACAGACTGACTCACTGACTCACTGACTCACTGACTCACTGACTCACTGACTCACTGAATCACTGACTCACTGACTCACTGACTCACTGACTCACACACACACACAATAATTGCTAAAGGTCTGATCACTGACTGAACTGAGTGATCGTAGGAACCGTCGTCCCCTTTCCTTCTCCAGAGCACAGAACTTAACAGACCCTTTCTTCCCAAACCACCATAATACAATTTTCTTTCCAGAAGCACTTTATAACTCCTATATATTACAAAAAAGTATGACTTTCCTTTGATTGCTAGGGGACACACTTGACAAAACTCTGAAAGATTAAAAAAAATGTATCTTTAAAACGGTGGGCAGAAGGCCATACATTTGCCCTTTGTAAACTGTAAAAATGCCCTGTGAGGGGGGGTCAAACAGGGGTGTGTGGACTGGGTGGACATGACAAAGGTAGTATGCAGGTGTGCTCAGGTGTCATTAAACTTCCTTTCCTGACAGCATGCAAAGTGGCCGAAGGTTTATTTTAAAAAGCATTTTAGAAATGTGTATGAATTCTCTTTTAAATATGGCTCAGTTGAAAGATTTGGTGAAAATGTAATTACTACATTTCTTATTTGCAGCTTACATAGCATGTCCTATTGTGACCTTTTATGAAAACAGAGGTGCAGTCCATAATCTGATCCTCACAGTCTAAATAAGTAAACGCCAGACGTCACATCTGTATAATGAATATCTCATATCTGCCGAACACATCCAAACCTGGGCCGATGATATTTCCGCAGAGGTAAAACATGTGCAGAACAAGGGGTCAGACAGGTGTGGAACAGCACTACAGCAGACACAGGGCAGGCACCGTGCAGGTGTAGGGTCAGGATAGGACAGGTATAAAGTGTAGAACAGGAGTAGAGCAGACGCAAGATATGTGTAGAGCCAGTAAAGAGCAGTTATATATATATATATATATAAGAACATAAGAATACATAATGATGAGAACTGGCTGTTCGGCCCATCTAGGCTCGTCATGTCCTAATCTAAAGAGTATCTAGTACTACATCTAGCCTGGACTTGAATAGCCCAAGCGTTTCTGCCTCTACTACCCGACCTGGCAAGCTGTTCCAGGCATTGACAACTCTCTGTGTAAAGAAAAACGTCCTAATATCTGTGCGTAATATCTTTGCCTTTAACTCATTTCCATCTGTGGCCTCTTGTTCTGCTGACCCCACTTATCTTTACAAATCTTTGGTATTTCACTTTGTTAATCCCTTTTAGGAATTTAAAAACCTCAATCAAATCCCCTTAAGTGCTTTAAGCCTATCATCATAACTTTTACCTTTCATACCAGGTATCAGTTTAGTTGCCCTTCTTTGGACTTTTTATATATAGATGTGTGTAGAACAGTAGAGCAGGTACAGGACAGGTGTAGAGCAGCTGTAGTGTGTGTAGTGTAGTGTAGTGTAGTGTAGTGTAGTGTAGTATAGTGTGGTGTAGTGTAGTGTAAGTTTAGAGTCGGAGAAAGGGGCAGTTATGGGCCAGGTGTAGAACAGGTGTATAGCAGGTGTTGTATAAGTGCAGAGCAGCTAAAGGGCGACTGATGGACAGGCGTAGAGCGAGTGTAGGACTCGTGTAGAACAGGTGCAGGGGCAGGACAGGTGTCCTTGTGCGGACGCGTCTCTCACCTCGTAGATCCCGCCAAAAAGAGACATGAACTTGCTGAGCAGAGCTGCGCACAGGCTGGCGATGTGCACAAAAGGACCCTGGGAAGAAAGAGGGGGAGGGGGAGGGGGAGTGAATGACGGCGCTAGGCTCCATTTACAGCACTGCGAGCGCATAGCACCTACAGCACCATTAAACACCGCAAACCGTTCTTCTTCATAAACCTGCCCGCGCATCACCCAGGGACGGGGGCCAGTCCCATTTCAATTCAGCCAATTCGGGAAAGTTCAGTTCCACCGATTGAAAAATGGCCACAGTGTTCTGTGAGTTTTTTTTTTTTAAGTTTGTTAATTAAATTTCAACTTCAATTCCAATCCTGAATTGACCCCAATGCTGCTTGGTCACGTCCGCCGAATGAGACAATCACGGAGCTGCAAGAGAGACCGTCGAGTCCTCTGTGAAACAGAGAGACCATTAGGCCCAGAGGGACCACTGTGAATGGTGAACTGTCTGGAAGACCTTTGTGACTGGCTGGGAGGAGAGCGGATGCTCTCCAGCGACCGCCGGCAGCTGATGTCATTCTGCCGTACGAACAGCTGGGACCAACAACAACAAACGTGTTCTTTCACACTTCCAGGGCTGTCACTTCCCACATTCACACCACAGATGAGCACCTCGTCTTCATTCGCATAAGAGGTGGCCTACAATCATGGGTCTACAGTAACTAGACTTTAAACTTACACAGACAACAAAATACTGTTGGGACAGGGAGGGAGAGGGAAGGAGAGAAAGAAAGAATCCACTTTCAATCCCAGCTCAAAGTTACCCAAGAACATTCATATCATTTCATTCCTGCTTCTATAGCAGTGAGGTTTCCACTGACAGAGCAAGATTTTCAAGATGACCCAATAGAAACGCTCAATGCAGACTTCTGCTAAAAGAATAGCACAAAAACCTAATGCAGGGTAGAATTGGGTCAACATTCCTTATTAAACTAAAATAATTAAAAAGGAAAACAATTTGGGGTTTAAAAAAAAAAAATAAAAATAGATCCCATCAGTAAATTATGCTGAATTGACAGACACAGTTTAAGGAGTCACACGGCTGTCTATCACAGCTTGACCCCTGACCCCAGCTTCCTGTGCAATATACTCATGTGATTCCTCTCCTTCATGAACTGCCTGTCTCACTTCATCAGTCTATCGTACGAGGACGGTGGCCACACATCCCAAACTCAACTCAACCCCCTCACAGGCCTCCTAGTGGTGAACTACCTGTAGCAGAAGAATTGCTCACCTTCCTGCAAAGCCCTTGACAATGACAAACGTACCTGTTAATCTTCCTCACTAGAATTTACACCTGTCCTACACATAAAATGTACGCATAGCCACAAGTTAATGTTGCTCTTATGAATCATTTTGATACCATATAAACAGTATGACTTTGATAAATGTTTTTCTAGATAATTTTAGGTCAGATGCCGTTATTTTAATCTTAAAGACAATCGCCGTTTTCATGAGTTATGTTTTAATCTAAATACCGTTTTTCACCTTAATGCCTGTTGTGTGTTATTCTAGCTGCTCTGTACAGATTTTATATGGCTGCGTTGCGCCGCATTAGCCTTGCAAGTCACCGGATAAGAGCATCGGTGAAATAAATGTATAAATTCGATTACAATAAATAAGTTGAATTCAGAAATGCAATCGAGTGGCGATAAAACACTTTGAACAGAGCATAAGGAGTGGAGAGAGGGGAGAGAAGTAGGGAAGGAAAGTAAAAATGAGGACAGAGGCAGGGAGGGGGCGTCAGACTGCTCTCCTGATTGTACGGCTGTAATAATGGTGCGAATCCAGCACTTGTTCGAGGCCCTCCCCTATTTTCTTTTTATAGTCCTGAATCATCAACTCAAGAGCCGATACCCTGGGACAATTGCCCCGCCCCTCCATCCTGCCTCACAGGTACACTGCCTCTGCCGGAACACCAACACCACCACCGCCCATTGAGTGCCATCGCCCATCAGCAACACGATGACAGACTCGTCCTCAGCCCGTTTAAGTCCTCTGATTGATCGGATTTCTGCCATGACTGAACCTCCCCTTTCTTCCATCTGTCTCTCTCTTCCTCCTCCTCCCGAGGAGGAAAGATGGATTACGGGTGCAACGCGCGTGCGATGTGCCAGGTTGTTTTGAATGCTCGTACGACAGTAGAGTCATGTCTCCGCCAGCACGCGTGTGCGTGCACGTACACAGATCTGCTCTGTAAGGGGTGACACAGATGACAGCAGTGACCGATCGCCCGCAGAAATGGACGCGCGCGGGAGCCCGCCTGCCAATCGGGCGGCTTTCTCAGACGCAGCCTTTCTCTGGCGGGAACTGGAGATGCCGCCGGAGAGAGATGGAGCGGGGTCACCGGAGAGGAGCGGTGACTGACACGCCCCCCCCCCACGACACGCCATCCTCTGTACCTCCTGGAGGTGTCTCAGTGTCACTGCACAGCCCTGGGGGGTGGGAGGACGAGAGGCGTTGTGGAACCGGTCTCCTGACGTCCTGGTGACCCTTCAGCAGAGTGCTCCTCTCTGCCTGCCATTCTCATCCTCACTGTAGGGCGGCGCTGTAGCGTAATGGTTAGGGAGCTGGGCTTGTAACGCAACGGTTGCCAGTTCGATTCCCAGGTAGAGTGCTGCCATCGTACCCTTGGGCAAGGTACTTAACCTGAATTGCTTCAGTAAATATGCAGCTGTATAAATGGATTGTGTGTAAAGAGATGTAAACTGTGAAAGTGTCTCACTGGATAACGGCATTCGCTAAATGCCCATAATGCAATGCCTACTAAAGGGCAAGCTTGTCACATAGTGTGGGAAAGGTGAGTCAGATCATGTAAACTGTGTGTAAACAAAGCAGTCTGATTGTCAAATGCCCTTTGCACCATTTTTATTAATAATCATTCAAAGTTCCACAGGTTTCGAGAAACGTTGATTTGGCCAAGCTGCCTGTGCCAAGATGACGCAAAGGGTCAAAATGGACCAAGTGTGGGGGAGTAGTTTTGGTTCTGAGGGAGAGGTTTGTGTGCATGCTTACCATTTGGACAGGATCAGGACACTTTTGGCAGGAATTACTATGACAGAGGGACTGTGTGTGTGTGACAAGCCTCAGTTAAAATGAGAGGTGAGTTTATGGTGCATAAAAATAACCATGAAGCAGAAGGGGGAGTGGGCTCAGAATCAGTGCTGGCAGTATGAGGAACTCTGTGGGCCCAGGAGAAGAGGCGTTTAGAATTTGCTCTCCTGGTATGTGTGTGTATATATCTGCATATGTATGTGAACGTGTTTGTGAGTGTGTGTGTGTTTATGTGGATGCGTGAGTGTGGGTGTGTACGTGTGTGTGCAAGTGTGTTTGTATTCCTCTGTGTGTGTTTGTGTGTGTGTGTTTGTGTGTGTGTGGTTTGTGGGCGTGTGTGTGGTTTGTAGGCGTGTGTGTGGTTTGTGGGCGTGTGTGTGGTTTGTGGGCGTGTGTGTGGTTTGTGGGCGTGTGTGTGGTTTGTATGCGTGTGTGTGGTTTGTAGGCGTGTGTGTGGTTTGTGGGCGTGTGTGTGGTTTGTGTGTGTGTGGTTTGTGGGCGTGTGTGTGGTTTGTGGGCGTGTGTGTGGTTTGTGGGCGTGTGTGTGGTTTGTGTTGTGGTTTGTGGGCGTGTGTGTGGTTTGTGGGCGTGTGTGTGGTTTGTAGGCGTGTGTGTGGTTTGTTGGCGTGTGTGTGGTTTGTAGGCGTGTGTGTTTGTTTGTGGTTTGTATGCGTGTGTGTGGTTTGTGGGCGTGTGTGGTTTGTGGCGTGTGTGTGGTTTGTGGGCGTGTGTGTGGTTTGTGGGCGTGTGTGTGGTTTGTGGGCGTGTGTGTGTGGTTTGTGGGTGTGTGTGTTTGTGGGCGTGTGTGGTTTGTGGCGTGTGTGTGGTTTGTGGGCGTGTGTGTTTGGTGTGTGTGGTTTGTGGGCGCATGTGTGGTTTGTGGGCGTGTGTGTGGTTTGTATGAGTGTGTGTGGTTCGTGGGTGTGTGTGTGGTTTGTGGGTGTGTGTGTGGCTTGTGGGCGTGTGTGGTTTGTGGGCGTGTGTGTGGTTTGTTGGCGTGTGTGTGGTTTGTAGGCGTGTGTGGTTTGTAGGCGTGTGTGTGGTTTGTATGCGTGTGTGTGGTTCATGGGCGTGTGTGTGGTTTGTAGGCGTGTGTGTGGTTTGTATGCGTGTGTGTGGTTTGTAGGCGTGTGTGGTTCGTAGGCGTGTGTGTGTGGTTTGTGGGCGTGTGTGTGGTTTGTAGGCGTGTGTGTGGTTTGTAGGCGTGTGTGTGGTTTGTAGGCGTGTGTGTGGTTTGTAGGCGTGTGTGTGGTTTGTATGTGTGTGGGTTTGTAGGCGTGTGTGTGGTTTGTGGCGTGTGTGTGGGTTTGTGGGCGTGTGTGTGGTTTGTAGGCGTGTGTGTGGTTTGTAGGCGTGTGTGTGGTTCGTAGGCGTGTGTGTGTGGTTTGTGGGCGTGTGTGTGGTTCGTAGGCGTGTGGTTTGTAGGCGTGTGTGTGGGTTTGTGGGCGTGTGTGTGGTTCGTGGCGTGTGTGTGGTTTGTGGGCGTGTGTGGTTTGTGGGCGTGTGTGTGGTTCGTAGGCGCATGTGTGGGGTTCGTAGGCGCGTGTGTGTGGTTCATGGGCGTGTGTGTGGTTTGTGGGCGTGTGTGTGGTTTGTGGGCGTGTGTGTGGTTTGTGGGCGAGTGTGTGGTTCGTGGGCGTGTGTGTGATATGTAGGCGTGTGTGTGGTTCATAGGCACGTGTGTGTGGTTTGTAGGCGTGTGTGTGGGTTGTGGACGTGTGTGTGGTTCATGGGCGTGTGTGTGGTTTGTGGCGTGTGTGTGGGTTTGTGGGCGTGTGTGTGGTTTGTGGGCGTGTGTGTGTGATATGTAGGCGTGTGTGTGGTTCATGGGCGTGTGTGTGGTTCGTGGGCGTGTGTGTGTGGTTTGTGGGCGTGTGTGTGGTTTGTAGGCGTGTGTGTGGTTTGTGGGCGTGTGTGTGGTTTGCAGGCGTGTGTGTGGTTTGCTGAGCCCAGTCTGGTACCTCACCTGTGGGTGAAGTGGAGTGACTCTGCTACTGTACCTCTTTGCCCAGAGGCATGCCGCTCCCGAGGGCGCAGGTCAGACCGATGACTTTGGCCACAAAGGTTTTGAAGGTGAGGTATTCTTTAAGCACCACGCCCGGAGAATGGTCTTCATCTCTGGAATACCCGAGCCTGAGCAAGAGGACGAGAGAGAGAGAGAGAGAGAGAGAGACAATAATCTGTCAGAGAGATTCTCTGAAGGACTCTATGTGCAGTGTGTGTGCGTCAATGTGTGTCCATCTGTACACAGGTATGTAGCGTTTCGGTGTGTGTGTGTGTGTGTGTGTGTGTTTTACTGCTTGTGTATCTCACCCACAGCCTGTGGAGCCAGTATCTGAGTAAATCCAGCAGAGAAGGTGATGAGGACCACAGGATAGGTGACCCAGGCCAGGTACTGCAGAAACACATTACTGTCCAAACCTCCATGCATCCACTTCTGTGCTGTAGAGACACAGAGGGCATACAATACGATAAGCCCATCTGTTACCAAAAAGCAGCCATTCAACAGTGAGCAGAGCCATCTGGACTCTGCTCCACACTCAACTTTACTGTGAAGAAAGAGAGAGAGAAGAGATTGGGAGAGGGAGAGGGAGAGACTACAACACGAGAACTGTCAAGCCTTCATCAAGACCACATCGAGACAACCACTCAACACAAAACCTCACAGCATGCCCCCAATATGCCCCCAGTGGAGCTCCTTGGTACACCTCAGCCCTCTTGCTGGCACACGGACAGAGATGAGGGGCTGGCACCACAGACTGGCACACAGGAACACTGGTCATTCACTCTCCAGAGCAAATAACATTGCTGCTGTGTCTTTTGTAAGAATGAATGGATGAATGGGTGAATAATGTCCCTGCAGCCTTGCACACGTTATAGGAGGAAGCTAGTGAAAGGATGAATGGCTGAATGATGTCCTTGCAGCCTCGCTCTCAATTACAACGAGGTCATTTAGGAGACGCTCCTGTCCAGCGCGAATTACAGCGCGTGCGTCCCACGAGCTGGGGACCGCTCTGGGTACAGGAGAGAGCTAGTTTAAGGATGAATGGATGAGCAGTGTCCTTGAAGAAAAGAAGGATGAGATCCATGAGCGTATAGCCCCGGGGCTCCCGTTTAGCGTGATGAGGAAGGCGTGGGTTTGGTTTCCGAAGGGAAATAGGATTAGAAATCCCAGGAAGGACTTTGAATGACTGGATAAAAGGCACAGTCGATGCAAACACACGTCAACACCCACAGACAATCTTGCGGTGTCGCTAAAGAACAAAGGATACCACATACACACCCACACGTGTGCATACACACTCTCAAATAGGCACGCACGCTCACACGCTCACACTCTCACACACTCACACTCACACACTCACACTCTCACACTCTCACACTCTCACACTCTCACACTCTCACACACTCTCACACTCTCACACTCTCACACTCTCACACTCTCACACACTCACACACTCACACACTCACACACACACACACACACACACACACACACACACACACACACACTCTAACCTGTCTTTCACATTCACAGGGCTTCCTATCAGCCATCAGTGGTTTAATGATCTAATCTGACATCTCTCTGCAGACGCGGTGAAACGGGCATTACGCCAAACATGGGCCAATCGGCAGGGAAACGGGCTAATGCACCCCCCCCCCCCCAAACGCCCTACCACCTCATCCTACTCAAACCATTCTGGTCTTTTTCTCAAATGCCAACCAGCACTCCAGCAAGAAAGAGCTGTCATTATCTCCTCCTCACTTTTACAGTTTGAAGCAATTTGCAGTGAATTGTGCCCGGAACAGCAGCAAAAAGCAGAAGTGACTCACAGCCCACAATTAAAACCCCTTTAGTTTCTTAAAGCCATCGCACTGGTGCAAGTCCTTTCTTCCCACAGGTCCAACAGTCTGTTTGATATCCCCGTGTGCCGCTCTCCTCCGGGCGAGATGCAGTTTAGGGGATGTCTGAACTGGGGACGTCGGGAGAGTGCAGCCCGGAGCGGTGATTATGCGAGGCTCATAAATAATGGAGAGGAGTATTTCCTCTGGGGCTACATTAGCAGAACAGGCCTCCGATTCATACTGGCCTATACTTCAGCTCCAAAACACCTAAACACACTCACACACTGAAGTGCCCATTCCTCACCTGCACACACTCTCACATTTACTAACACTTGTGCACCATCATACACACAGTGAAACCAACACCTCTCAGACACAGACAAATGGACACACGTACACACGTACAGAACCACACACACCGCAACACAGGCATCCTGACCAAACATTTTTATTTTTTTCTGATTTTTTTCTCCCAATTCAGTGGCCAATTATACCTCTATTTATTTCAATTTGCCCTCCCCACAAATTCGCCACTCGTCTCTACGAGGCAAGGCATTCTCAGAGGGCAGCAAACTCTGCTTCCTTCGAGACGGAATTCGCCCACCCACGTTCTGGAGTCACCCTTACGTGATTCTCAGCGAATTCGTGCCGGCTCACCCTCCCCCCTCCCTCCTCCCGCTGGGGCGGACAGCCAAATGCCGCCCCCGATGGGGGCCTCCCACCAGGGCCGGTCTGGTACAGTCAGGTTTCGAACAGCGACTGTGATAGCCTCGGCCTCTGGCACCTGCCCCCGAGCCCCTGATCCTGCGAGAAGTGTGAGCTGCCCCCATCAACCCTCATCCCCACGCCAACCCCAGTTCCTGGATCTGGACCCTCTCTGCGTGGTTTAGCCCCCTCCCCCTGACCCTGACTACCTAACTCAGGAGGGGCAAAGTCTTTCAGCCCTGAGTCACCTTGGACTGACCATGACATGCTCTTTTTTGGATTTACCCTGTGCCGGCCAGAAGAGGATGGGCTCCCCCCCTTTTTAGTCTGGTTCCTCCCAAGGTTTCTCCCTACCAAGTTTTTCCTTGCCACTGTTGCCTTTAGGCTTGCTTTTGGGGGGGTCTAGGCCTGGGTTCCCCCTCTGTTAAGCGTTTTGTGACAATTCTATTGTGAAAAGCGCTATACAAATACATTTGATTTGATTTCACACTCGTAAAGGACCAGCCAATACGTGTGCATTAGACTTGTAAGTCGCTCTGGATAAGAGCGTCTGCCAAGTGCTTAAAATGTACAAAATGTAAATGTAATGTAGACTGCTACGCTATCGGAGGCTCCACTAAACATATTTTACATTCTTTTTTACTTTATTTTTTTATTTAAGATGTGACTAAGATACATAAACTGCCCTTTCCCCCTCCCCCTACCTGGCAGTAGACCTAGTCAGGTTCAAAGAACAGTGAAATTGTAATGATGTGTAGAACTGGAGCACACAAGTCCATTTTTCACTCGCACAAAACTTTTAATGAGCCTCTCAGGACAGTGGATCCAATGACACCTCCCCTTTTCTCTCCTCACAGCATCCCCCCCCAGCCCCCGGCCAGACCCGCTCCTGTGAAATGAGGCCTTCCTCAAAGTGCCCCACCCTCTCTTATTCAAATCTATTCCCCTTTAATACAGAGATAAAGAGCTCTCTTCTGCTCCCCAGTCACCCTTGAGAAGAGTAAAATAAGATCCCCGCTTCCTTCTCTGCGCTCTGTGCTCACTTTCCTCCTGCTTGAGGCTTGAGCATTAATCTTGACTCCCACCTGTGCGCTCCCTCCACAACTCTCCATCTCGGTGCTGCTTTTTTATTCTACCTCTCCCTTTCATCCTCCTCCTTTCTCTTCTCCCACACCTTCATCCCTTGCTTGTCATCTCTTGCCTCCTCCATGCCTTCTCTCACCTTGCAGGCAGATGGCGATGGCAAAGTCCACCCCCCAGCTGACCAGCGCCATGACTAGGCCCAGGAGGATGAGGAAGATCCAATCTTCGCCCACGCGGGAGATGAGGAACTTCTGACATCGCACTGTGCAGACTGCAGCGGAGAGAGGGAGGAGAACACTGTCAGCGGTGTCACACAATGGCGCGTTGCATCAGAAACTACATTACCCAAAATCCACCCTGGGGTCCAGTCTCTGCCCTGTGTAGGTCTGTTCAAAACAGAAAAGCACATTAGTCAATATGCACTGAAAGACTAAGCATGCCCCTACCCAGGTCTGCTTCATGAGAGCGAACCAAATGACCTACAATTAACACAATGTCCCACATTGTGCCCGTAACATCACCTACAACATACAGATGCACTCAAAACATCAGGGGGGGCATGGTCCACATACTGGTAGCACCAAAAGGAAGAAAGATCTGATAGTATGCAAACCCACTATTGATTAATATTCACTTTAGGACAATGTGATCCCATTGGAGAAAAACACAGAGGGGAGGATCACAAACTGCTGCGGTCCCAATGCATTACCATTACCTGTGAGAGTGCATGACACACAGTGACTGCAGCAGTCCTCGGTTGCTACAGCTACACACACAAGGTTGTGGAGGCAGTGGGCACTTCCCTACAGTTATCCATGTGGAGAGCCATTTGCATTCTGTTGCCTGCTCTGTCAACCAGTCCCACTTGGGATGGGAAGAGATGGAGTGTTGGAGAGACAGGGAGCAGGGTGGGGATGGCGAAGTGGAGACAGAGGAAGGTGGAGATGGAGATGTGAGGGGGTGGAGATGGATAATATATGCCATTTTAGCAGACGCTTTTATCCAAAGTGACTTACAGTAGTGAATGCACACATTTTTCAGTATATGTGGTCCCAGTGGGAATTGAACCCACAACCTAAGCGTTGCCAACGCCACGCTCTACCTACTGAGCCACACAAAACCATAGATACAGTAGCAGGAGGGTGGAGATGGAGAGATGGGGAGCAGGTGCAGATGGAGAGTGCTGAACACTGGAACACCTAACAGGATTTCAGAATGCCTGAGCTGGCTCCACAATGGTGGTGCTGACACACAGTACTATCAGTTTGTTTTTGTGGGGGGAGGGCAAGGAAGATGAGAGAGGGATCTCTTTTCCTCCTTCCATCTCTCCATCTCCCAGGTCTCACATGAACCACAGGGAAACATTATCCCTCTGACCCCAGAACAGAAGGGAAGAGCGAGGAGCAGTCATGTGTGTGATCAGTCTTAAATACAGTACTCCTCTCTCAACGCCCAATTAAGGGGAGGATCAATGTTTAATGTACCCTTTAGCTGGTCAACAGGTGTGTGTGTGTGTGTGTGTGTGTGTGTGTGGGCATGCCCATCTGTACACTTGTGAATGCACCGGAGTATAAGCAGACTGTGCATGCAGATAAATCTCTGCTGATGTAATCAAAAGCACTTTGCCAATTTCCCCCAATGCGGCACTTTTCCACGTGCGCCTTCAGAAGACTCCTACAGTGGAGCCCTGAGACAGAATGGATCGAGGGTTTTAGAATCAACAGTCTGAACAGCTCAACAGGGGAACTCTTCTATCACTGTGCTCACCCACTCATCTCCACACTCCTCCTCTTCTCTTGCCTCCACTCTCCCAACACCCCCCTCCTTTGGCTCTGTTCCCGGAGGGGAAGCAAGTCTGTTCCAATCTGACAGCATTAACTTTACTCAAAGCTGTGGGGATATGAGTCACTTTTTTTTTGTGAGGTGGGGGGAGGGCTGCTCCTGAGCGCTGTTCAGATTCATCTCCATCACAGCTGTGCTCAGCCAGGCCCAATACCTCACACACCTCCCTCTCTGCGGCTGCTCATAGCTCCCTCCCTGCAGCTGCTCATAGCTCCCTCTCTGTGGCTGCTCATAGCTCCCTCTCTGTGGCTGCTCATAGCTCCCTCTCTGCGGCTGCTCACCACACATCCTTTCGGCCCCAACGGAGGCTGACATGACCCTTCCCAGGTTTCACTGTGCTACTACCCGCAGGTTCAACAATTACCTGTCAATTTACCCAGGCAGACTGAAAACAGACCAAGGGGAGCAAAATTTAAATAAAAGGAGAATGAAGAAAGAGGGGGGGGGGAGAGAGAGAGAGAGAGAGAGAGAGAGAGAGAGAGAGAGAGAGAGAGAGAGAGAGAGAGAGACCAGATAAGAATAAGGATTTGAGATAAATCCATAAATGGATGGACATCATGCTCAAGGCCAGTTTCAGCTAGGGAGTTTCATGACTGCAGAGCTGAATAATTTAGTGCTAGAATCTCCCACAGGCTAATGAAGACGTCAAATGTGCCCAAACATTTTTCCTCTTTTTTTTTTCCCCCTTTAAGATGATGAAAGGGAGGTTCCCACGCAGCTAAGCCTGTCAGCAGATGAGGAAGTGATGGATTCTCAATCGCTCCACTCGTCTCTCCAGTTCTTCTCTTCTGGCCCGTTCAACTCCTTTCCTTTTTTTAAACCAGACCTCCTCTTCCTAGAACCATGGGTCTTATTCATCACAGCTGCATGAGCACAAACTCCATCCTAGACTCCTGTGTGATGGATCATTTTTACAGCATGCTATCCATCAGAAGAAAAGGAAAAAACCTAATGGGAAATTCCCCATTTTGCGCACACAAAAAACATTTGTTCTCTGCGTTCATTTTAACAGAAGAAATCAATAACATGATTTCCATATTTATGAATATCTAACAAATGCACTTCAAATCGCTTCGGTTTTATTTACTGAAAGTGGGTACTACAGAGGGATGCAAAGAGACGTTTTCCGTACAGTTAGTCAAACGCGCCGTCAGACTGCAGATGAAATGAGAGGCAGAGACGCAAGGGAGGAACCATAACCCAGATAAATGCCCGTTTTCCGCCAATTTCTCAATATAGGCAGTGAGGACTGACGTGTGGCGTGCAATGACACTTTAGCGCATCACACTAAACACTCGCTCCAATTAACACCTGTTCAGCACTCCACCTCTGACGACTGCTTACATAACCAATGACACACGCGTGCATGCCCGCACGCACGCACGCACGCACGCTCACATAGCCACATCCCATAGCTTCTCATGTTTTTCTGTCCAATTCTTAACATTCAGAACAATATCAGGCAGGCAGTGTAGTATAATGGTTAGGGAGCTGGGCTTGTAACGTTAAGGTTGCAGGTTCAATCCCCAGGTGGGACACTGCCGTTGTACCCTTGAGCAAGGTACTTAACCTGAATTGCTTCAGTTAATATCCAGCTGTATAAATGGATTGTAAAGAAATGTAAAACTGTAAGTCGCTCTGGATAAGAGCGTCTGCTAAATGCCTGTAATGTAATGTAATGTAATGTAATATCTGCTCATGTACATTCTTGTTCCCAGTGCTGGCGTTGATCAGATATGATGTGGGAGAGAGGAAGAGAGGGTACAGCTGATGACATGATTTCAGACATAACCTGCTCTTCTGATCTGATCATGACAAAAATATATCACAAGAAGGATGTGTGCATCCAGGGTATATATTAATCGGTGTGTGAGTGTGTGTATGTGTAAAGTGTATGAGAGTAAGAGTGCAACCTTAGGTGACTGGAATCCAAGGCCGAAATGACCATATATATTGGGGGGGACACATCCCCCCCAATATTCAGATATGCTCAAAATGTCCCCCAATATATAGCCTAGCTGATATAAAAATATAAATAAATTGATTTGGTCCCCCAATGTTGACTCCATGGTTACGGCCTTGCTGGAATCAGAATATGAGAAAGACATGGACAGATGGACGTTTTGCCGTAGGCCAGCTGTGTGTACGAGTGAGTGAATGAGTGAGTGAGAATGAGAGAGAAATTTGGAAAAGCATCCATTTCCTCTACCTACCAGTGTGCATTTCATCTGGTTTTTGTATTAATCATCGGTTGGCATCTAGATCTGTGAGTAATCCAGTGTAAGACCTCATTTGTAATAATTGTGGTTACCGAATTCTATCTGTTGTAGCCTCGTTTTAGCATTATTTTAACCTGCGTACTATCAGTTCAGACTAGTTTTCACTGATTAGCTTCAAGCAGTGTTCATTTGTCACTATCTTCTCGGTTTGTTGTGTGCACTGTATTTTTGACCAGTTGCTAACAAGCGATCTGTTTAGTCACGTGATTGAGGAATAGTTGGCGGGACTCGTAAGTTCCTGGTTTTGGGACATTGTTCTCAGCTGGTAGTCGGCACAAGTAATTACCCCCACGTAGGTATTGAAGCACCTTCAGCCCTGGTAAGCGGCAGCTTTACCTTTCTTGCCTCAACATACAAAGACTCAGTGTACAAAGACGTAAGAGAATACCTGCAGGAGTCTACCGAAGGAGGTCAGCTAGGGAGTGTTCGCCGCATGGCAAGTACCATAATTGATCTCCTCTACTAAACCTTGAATACATATCTTCAATATGTACAATCTTCTAATCTCGGCCTGTCTCCATTCCTAGATTCCCTAGAAGGTGGGCTGCAACTCACAGGCACAGCCTCTCCAACCTGATCCACCCTCCTAGATCCACAGACTTCCTGGTAGCAGGAGGGTTATGAACTGCTACCCTCCAGTCCCTGGCTAACTGACTGCATTTGTTGCTAACTGACTCAAACTGCGAGCGGTAGAAAGGAAATGGAGAAAATCCAAATCCCCTGCTGACCTGGCAGCCTTCCACTCTCTTAACTACCTTTTCCTCTAAACTCTCCTCTTATAAGTCTGCATTTTTCTTCTCTAAAATGCAATCCTCTGCATCTAACCCATGCATCTTGTCTACATTTTCTTCTCTCCTCACCCCTCAACCCCCTCCTCCCTAACTGCCGATGACTTTGCATCCTTCTTTCACAAGAAAGTCAATGACATTTGCAACTCATTCTCCCCAACCTCTCCCGCACCTACCCCTCCCTCACCCATCTCACAACCTAAACCACACACCTCCCTGCCTTCCTTCTCACGCCTCCCTGACTCTAACATCTCACAACTTATCCACTCCCACTGTCCTACCACCTGCCCTCTCTATCCCATTCCTTCCACTCCATCACTGTGGACATCCTCCCCCTTTGTCTCTAATATAATCAACTCCTCACTTTCCTCTGGTTCTGTCCCCTCTGCCCTCAAAAGGGCCCATGCCATCCCCCTCCTCAAGAAACCCTCTCTGAATCCTGCAGATATGCACTGTGTGACAGGTGAAAGGAAAGAAGTGACTTTTCTGGAAAATATCGGAGGTTTTTAAGCTAGCGAAAGGGATCCCCCTCCAAACCCTACCCCCTGCCCGACTAAACAGTTTTTCCATGAGTGGTACTCAAAACTATTTTCCTGTGTTGGCAGGTTTGTAGCACACATATTCTAATACCATTCAAACTAATCTGCATGTTTTCTCTGAATATTGAACAGGGTTTTTTTATTAAAGTAACAGCCCTAGTGTGTGGTATAGCTCTCCTCCTCCACAAGGACAAAACAGTTATTTTTCAAGGCAGGACATGTCTATCAATACTGGGTTGTTTTCATTGTAGGGTACTTATTGCCCTGATGTATAAGGGTAAACACATCTGTCTGAGTCTTCAGGTCTCGATGGCCAAACTGGTACCTTGCCATTTTCTTTGTCTAATAATTCACACCATAGGCAGGTAGTCTTCCAGCATGTGTGGTAATTGAGTAGCCAGACAGAACTCAAGTCTGAGTAAATGTGTGTCCCAACAGCTACTGTAATTTGTTCAGTTTTAATTGTGGAGCTGTTCTGAAGCTGTTTGGTCTTGGGGGGCCTTGGGGGTCATGTTGAGGGTGGGCTGGGAGGGCATGCATGGTGAAGGTTTGTTGCATCGAGATTAATTTAGCTCTTTATGGCATTTAATGCCCCCTTCAGGCCCCCACCCCATTTTCCTCCCTCTCTTTCTCCACCTCACTCAATTTCACATTGTATGTCTCCCTTTTCTACACCCTCCTCCTCCTCCTCTCTCACTCCCTCTCAATTGTTTCATTCCCCTCTGGTTTCACAAAAGCATGCTGATGTCATCTATTTGAGGTTGCCATGGATACAGAATGCGTCCCTTCAAAGGTATTATGAGTGTGTGTGTGTGTGAGAGAGAGAGAGAGAGAGAGACACAGAGACAGAGACTGAGTGTGTGTGCGTGTGTGTGTTTTTCCTCTAGTGAAATATCAGCAATGGAGTCTCAGTAATTGGTTGATTTCTCTGCCCCCATACCCTTTAGCGTTTGCCTATCACGATAAAAAACTAAATGAAGAACAGAAAAAAACCACTACAGACAGCCAGCACATCCATCCAGAATTAGAGATGGAGATGAGAGTTCACCAACACAAAGGTCACCTGCGCTCACTGCTAAAGACCCATATGACACTGCAATGGGGGGACAGAGAGGTCTGTTGCTTTGACTGATGCAAATGCGAGTCTGAGCGGGGCCAGTTTCACACCGCCCCCAGCTGCCATACCTGGGTACTGCAGGACTGCCACGTCAGTAGACCGACTCAGACAGCCCTGTTACTGAGGGAATAGAATTGAATAAAGGGCGTCACACACAGACAGACAGACACACGTGTCCAGTCAGTGTTTCACAGAGCCCCAGTCTCCATGTCTGTGCTGCTGAATTAATCCATCAGTGTCATGTCATGGTTCAGGGAAGTGGCTGGCGCACGCACGCACGCACGCACGCACGCACGCACACTTGCGAGAGATGGATGTGGGGAAGGGAGGTGGGAAGATAAGTAGTACCTCACCCTCAACAGGCAACAGATGTTGACATCTGGAGTTATAATCCCATTTCCCCATCAACAGCCATCAAGGTCTAATCAATTTTAATTTGTGTGTGCATGTGGGGGGTGGGTGTATGCTTACACTTATCCATCTGTGTGCACGTACTGTAGTGTAGTGTATAGGTGCGCATACGCCAGTGAGTGAGGCACATTCCCTGAGGCCCATGCAGTGAGCCAGATGTGACAGCAGTTTTACAGCCCACTTCAGCCTCTGCCCTGAATCTTATTTTGAACATTTAATTGACCCCTAATCGTACCCAACGTAATCATCAATGGACGCTTAAAGGAAGACAAGAGCCGTATATCACAGGGCGGCGTAATTCAATATAAACCGATAATGAGTAATAAACCAGGTCAGAGGTGGTCTGCGCTTCCATAAAAGGGCTGAATGTGATTTAAGCCAAACATGCTAATGCAGGCAGGAGTCCTCCAGCGAACCTGACACTGCAGCTCTTTCCCCCGCCGTGTACAGAGACCGGGGCCAGAGGCCAAGAGACAGATGCACTGCGCTTTATCACACCCACATGGTCTCTCAAGAGAGGAGGGGGGCGATCTTCTTGCGATCTTCCACAAGAGACTCAAGAGTCATCACCACTGCCTACTTCCTCAACACTGCTTACTCAATAAATAAAATGTAAAAAAATAAATAATAATAATTACTAACCTTTTCCTTCCCAGTGTTACAGGTATGGTACGCAGCTGCCTGCAACGATGTCTATCGCTGTATTACTGCACTGATCTCTTGCGCTAACTATGATTGTTCCTACCATGTATTAATGTACATATTGTAAGTCGCTCTGGATAAGAGCGTCTGCTAAATGCTTAAAATGTAAAATATAAAAATGGGGGAGGGGGCAGGGTTTGGCAGTTCACCCCAAGTCACCGTCAACCCACATACACCAAGCATGCCAAAATCATGAAATGTGAATTCGACCGGAAAGGTGATACCGCAGCGTGTATTTGCCGCAAATACGGGAGCATAGTTTCAGGTCACCCCTGGTGCCCATTCTTAATGCATGTATCTGACCTCGCTCAGGTGTAAACACGACACTTATGTAAATGTATGTAAATTGCCTAATGTAAATTTGATGTAAACCTGATGCCTGTGTGCATGGCATACAGCGCGTCCTTGTGTGCTAATTATGCTCCCCACCGCTCTGCCCGGGCGATCAGACTTCTGTTCCTCTCTGCTGGTTTGGCGTGAAGCTCTAGATTCGTGATTCGAGGGGGTAAGGGGGGTTTTACGTCTGTGGCAGCATGGGGTACCTCGGCCATCCTAGACGGGTAACGCGACGGCCGGTTGGCGGTTGAACCGATGGGAGTCTTCACCAAGTCTTTAAAAACCTAATGAGAGATTACAAAGCCAATGCATTCTGCACACATTTAAAATCCACACACAGCTGTTGAATCAGTGGTCTGGATGATGGCTCAGCTGTCGCGTTAGAGGATGAGCGCAACAATTAGAGCCACTTCTTTACAGAGCACGCTCACTGACTGCACTCGGGGGGTTGTTCTCAGACTAAGCTCACAGACTGGTCTCGGGAGGCTCCCATAGTGCACTCCCAGTACCTTTAACCTTCGGTGACAGGATTCGGCCGTTAATGGGTCCACCGTCCCCATACATCTGTGTGGGATGTGCTGCAAAGGCCTCCCAGCATCGCCAGGCCTTCGAATTCCTCAGTAGCCCCATGGCATTGTGAACTGGCCCCCAGCACTCTGGTGTCTGGTTTTAAAAAAATAACTACAGGACACGTGCATCTGGCTGACCTGCAGCGTGCTGAGAGAGACCCAGAGAGGAGAGATGTCCATCTCCTTTAGCCCTCAGAAGACCAACGGTCAGCCCCAATCTCTCCCAGCTCAGACAGCAGCTACCTACACTAGAAGACTGCAGCACCCTGACACTGCCCCAGAATCAGAGCACAACCAAAATGTGATCGTCTGTGTGTTTCTGGCTCTGTGTGCGTGTGCGTGTGTGTACGTGTGTTCATCTGCACAAAACACACAAGCACGCTCACGAAAACGTGCACATTAGCTACGTGCCGATCTCCCTCGATCAATGCAGCTGTAGCCTCTGATCCTCTCGCTCACACACTCCCACCACACACGACCCGATCAATTCTCCTACGTGTTCCACAATGAATCAAAACATTCCACTGTCATAGCAACCCACCCCACCCCCTCCACTGAGCACAGTTTGTGCCTGTGACTCATACCCGAGACAGACCTCACCACACCCCTGCTCACACCCCATCCGTCAGGTGGGTCCGTGTGTGTGTGTGTGTGTGTGTGTGTGTGTGTGTGTGAGAAAAACAAGATCGCTCATCAACGATGATGAGATTTCTATGCGAGAGCACGAAGGAGGAAAAAGTGATTTGGGTGGGGGAAGAAATGACAAAAACAAAAAACAAAATGAAAATGTCAACCACATTCAGCCGTCGTCCAATCAAGACAAGAGATGCCCACCAGACCAACGTGCTGAATCAGAACCACGCACACGACAGCGGTGGCCATCTTTCCTCCGGCCGTCCACTTCGACACTTGGACTGACCATGATATGGTCTTTTTTGGACATACCCTGTGCCGGCCAGAAGAGGATGGGCTCCCCCCCTTTTAGTCTGGTTCCTCCAAAGGTTTCTCCCTACCAAGGGAGTTTTTCCTTGCCACTGTTGCCTTTAGGCTTGCTTTTGGGGGGGGTCTAGGCCTGGGTTCCCCCTCTGTTAAGCGCTTTGTGACAATTCAATTGTGAAAAGCGCTATACAAATAAATTTGATTTTATTCGACAGTGCGCTCAAATGGGCAGGGCCACACCCTCCATGAGCGTGCGGCCTCAGCTCTCGAACGAACGCTCGGCTCTGCCCCTCCTCACCGACATTAAAACCTGCAGCATCAGCACAACGGTTCATGGGCTCAAGAGCTGACGCTTACCGCAGCCCAGTGAGTGATTCACCTTTGGGGGGACGTCAAACGCTTCATTAAAAGAGCGTTCCTCTGGTTTTGTGTGAATTTGAGGGCTTTAGAGCTTTCTGCCACCTGGAGATTCTTTCCCGCCTGCTGGAGATGTGCTACTGGGACACTTCTGAGGGAGAACGGGTTGGTGAACGGCCGCGTTAGCGCACTTTGCACCGAGGAGCCACGGGGCTGCTGCTTCTCGACCTCTCTCATCCACGCTCTCGCTCCCTCTCTCCTCGCTCTCCACCTCTCTCATCCACGCTCTCGCTCCCTCTCTCCTCGCTCTCCACCTCTCTCATCCACGGCAGGCTCCCTCTCTCCTCGCGCAGACCAGTCAGGACCTCTCTCGGCTCCGCTCCCTCTCTCCTCGGGTGCCAGACCAGTCAGAAGGGAAGAGTGCTCGCCAATTTCACTTTCCAGCGTGCAAAGGAGACTGTTTTCGGGTTCCTGATTTCCCGGTCTAATACAGTCTCTTGTCATCCCATTTTTAGTCCACAGTGAGGAAACGCACAGTGTGAGATGAGAATCTAAAGGTTAGTGCAGCACATGAATCAAGCAGCACTTGAAACAAAACTGGCAGCAACAATATTGGGAATAAATCGGTCGTGGAGCGTGACTTTGTGGCATCTTTGTGTTCAGAGCGGTCATTTCATTTCACCCGGCGGTGTCAATCAGCAGTCCTTCGGGGAAGAAAATAAGCCATTCTCTCGGCAGTCTTTCAAACCCCTTTCACACGCGAAACCCAGGGTTGACATGGAATAACACGGGTTCAAACCGCATTTGAAATACCCAGCCAACATAAAGACGTTTCACGCTCTACACTCGAGTAGTGCAATCCCAAACAGAGGCCAGATCGACGGACTGCAAGAGCTGTGATGACGTGATCCAGTGCCGGTCTGCAATCGACAAGGCCACATTAATTAAAACAGTAACAACAGACCTTGGGAGCCTGAGGCCTTAAATCACAGTGGCAGTCTCAGGTGTGCATTGATCAGCCTGTCAGGCTGCAACTTTCACTTTTTAATCAAAGACATTCATCTCCCCCACCCCTTTTTAATTATTTATGTATTCCAGCAGATTTATGATTATTTGCACTGCGACTGTCAGAGGAGTGGCTGCCTAGGAGTGTAACTAGGAGGAACAGACACTGGAGGAAAGACGGTAACCAAACATGGCTGCTGTACACACACCCCATTCTGCAAGCGCTTCACAGGAGCACTGCCTCAGTCCCACAGGATCAACAGAACTGTACAACCAAGGTGTGTGTGTGTGTGTGTGTGTGCATGTACACTACCGCATATGTACACTACCAGTACATTATTTTTCAGTTTTTGGTAATCTAAACTTTTATTTTTTTATTTTTTTTATTTTTTTTTTACCTCTGGCAGTTTACCGCTTACCTTTATACCATTTCAGGTTATTCACTGGACTTGAACTGCTTAAATTTCAGTAAAAAAAATGGGGTGTTCTAAAACTTTTGACCAGTAGTGTATGTGTATAGGTGTATAGCGTGTATGTAGAAGTGTGTGTGTGCTTGTGTAGATCTGTATGAGAGCGTGCCAGTGTGCGTCAGTGTGTGTATGACCCCCTCTGCCTCTGGACTGGCACACCGTTTCAGCTCCAGTTGAGTATCGGACAGAAGAGGGAGGTCTGCCCACTGTACATAGAGCAGAAGCAGGGGAGGAGCTGGGGGGCGGGGCCAGGGACAGAATGGGTGGAGCTGAAGTGAGATCTGACAGACGGCCGGTTGCTTTTACTTTTCTCCACACACGCACGGCATACTCAACCAGACACCAGATGTGCCAGGTCACAGCCAATAGCGGACCAGCGCGCCTTGTGTGCGTGGACAAAAGCAACGCACCCTGACAGGAGGTAAGTCATGAGGTCATGGGGGTCACAGCCATGCGATGGCGTCTGCGGTTACTCGACATGGAGCGGAAATTAAATCCGACTGCTACCGCTACGGCGAGGAGGACACACAGGCACACAGACAGATGGCGCTGCGGTTTAATTGATGCGGTTATTAACAGTTTGAGGAGGAAAGCGTTGAATGCGTTTAATTGATTCATCAAGATGAGTTTTACCAGAGACAAAGTCTTGAGGAGGCTCCAGGGCGTACGGATACCCTGGGGACAAATAACAATAACACGTACAGTTAGAGCGGCCACCTCCTTCCGCATCTGTCCATCGCTCTCTCTCTCTCTCTCCTCCCACCGCTCTCTCACGCAGATCTGGGGGCCGTATGTACAAAGATTCTAAGGGTAGGAGTGCTGATCTGGGATCAGGTTTCCCCTGTCCATTTCCTAACCATGTCCATTATGAGCTTAAATTCTGAACTGATCCTAGATCAGCTCTCCTACCCTTGGAATCTCTGTGCATACGGCCCCTGATCTTTCTCTTTCATAGAGGATCACATGACCACAACAGTCCAATGAGAGTAAAGAACAGGGGACAGCATCAAAAAGACAATCCGCTACTGCTACTGCTACTGCTACTGCTACTGCATCACCTCACAGTGAGATTCCTTACACAAAGCCCCCAGCCTCAGGACACTGCATTCTTTAAGGGGCTTCTAGAGATCCTGGTGAATAAAGTTACTTTGTACACACGGAATAACTGTGTCCTGAATGAATTATGCACACGAGAAACAGCTGTTCGCCGTTTCACACTGACAGGTGCTTTCATTAGAGAGACCAAACCTATGCGAGGTGAAATACATTTAAATTTCAGAAAGGCCGACTGCATTCAACACGGTCACCGAACACTTGCACACATTCAGATGTTGCCTTTCATGCATGTAACCTCCTACCTATAATTTATAACCGCATCCTAGAAATAACAGCATAATTGCAAGGCTCCGCTGCGCTACACATGCTGCTGGATCACGGGTCACCCTGGCAACAGTGACATGCCACTCTCTCTCTCTCTTTTCCCTCGCTCTGCACAGCACCTCTACTCCGCCCACAGCTCTCTCGCACTTCCCCCGTCTTTCTGCACCCCAGCGCTGCAGACAGCTGTCGGAGAGAGAGGCATACTGTCAATGCACAGCGATATTTGGGATGTGACAGAGAGAGATGGGGCGAGAGAGGGAGGGGAGAGAGAGGCGTGAGTGCTGCTGTGAGAGATGGGGCGAGAGCAGGAGAGAGAGGCGGGGAGAGGCCGGACGCAGCAGGTGCGTGAGTGGTGCTGTGGGTGCTCCCCTCTGCAGCCCGTTCCAGTGGCTGGCGGTTCTGATGATTCATGCGTTTGCAGGAGAGGAGAGCAGATAGGGGGCTACGGTAGAATCTCTCTCACGCCCCCCCCGCCCCGCCCCGCCGCATGCCTGCAGCCCTCTTCCCCCAAAACAGCCAAGTGTGCAGAATCACAGTCCCACAGAGCCTCGCAACCACACAGACTCACACACACACACACACACACACACACACACACACACTCACACACACATACACACATACAAATGGAACACACTCACACACACACACACAAATGGAACACACACACACACACACACACACACACACACACACACACACACACAAATGGAACACACTCACACACACATACGTACGTACATACATACACACACACACACACACACACAAATGGAACACACTCACACACAACACACACACACACAAAGTGTACGCACACACACACACACATTTATCTCCCATGCATACCACATCAAAACAGGTATTCTGTTCACTCCTACCTCAAATACAGATACACCAACACATTGTGCCACATCACACACACACACACACACACACACCAACAGTTAAAATGAATGGATTCCTTGACTGAATGGAGTTAATTGAATATTCTGCTCTTTCTTGGTTCCAAGTAAATGGTTTGGTGTCTAAAAACTAAGGCGTAAATCTTGGTTTTCTGGTTGTCCGCGTTTTTTGTTTGACATCTTTCAGAGTTTTTTTTTCTGATATTGAAACCACCTTCCATTGTTGTGATTTTTTTCTTCAAATTAATAATCATTTGTCTCAAAGGCACTCATTTCACCCAAAGTTTCATCCAGGTCCATTTCAGTTTCTCTGGTGAGAGACGCACGGATATACAGGCTCCGTCACATAACCTCCACACATGGTGGCGTATGCAAATGAAAACAGAAAATGGAGAGAGAGGAAGCAGGGTGCACTTCAAATCACCGGTAATGGACAACTTGGCAGTCGGGTTGTATATGTGTGATAAAAAAAGCACCATTAAAAAGCCAGTAATAACAGTGACAAGAGACTCATCAACAAAATGGCTTTCAAAGTAACAATTATCAGTTCAGGCGTGTGGATAGACGTCACGGTCGGGTATAAAATCCGGACTTGTGGCATGTTATGATCTTGTCTCTGACTGGAGGGCCTCTGAGGCCCTCTGTAGGGTCGCCCGGGGAGGGAGGGAGAGGGGGGAGGGGGGGGAGGGAGAGGGAGGGAGGGAGGGAGAGGGGGAGGGAGGGAGAAAGGGGGAGGGAGGGAGGGAGAGAGAGAGGGGGAGGGAGGAGGGAGGGAGGGAGAGAGGGGGAGGGAGGGAGGGAGGGAGAGAGGGGGAGGGAGGGAGGGAGGGAGGGAGGAACTGTCTCACCACACACCAGTGACCTCCTCTGGTCAATCAGGCGCCCAGGTTTTACCCACATGGGCATTCTTTTGGGAAAGGGAGAGAGTTTCAACACGCTATTTACATCATATGGCACTCCAGTGACAACTCACCCGTATGTTGTGGCATGACCTATTTATGGGCTTGAACATTCTGGCTAGTTTGAGTTCAATAATGCAGGTAGACACCGATGGACACAAATCAGCCCAAACAGCAATGTGCACTATTTCAGCTCAGAGGAAAAAACAGTGTTTATTTTCAGAAAAATATGGATACAAATAAAAAAAGAAAAAGAGTTAACGTGTGGACTTTCTATTTGTGTTGAAGCGTTGAAGCCGATTTCCTGGTAAACAGCGTCTAAGTGGATGTTATGCAGTGGATCCACAATAATCTCAAGAGACGCGCTGTAAAGCCAGATAAAACGGGAAGTTAAAAACGGTTAGGCTCAGTGCAGCTTTTTTTGAAACGGTCTGTCTGAGCGGAGCCGATGGGACGGGCGCTTGAGGAGATCAGTGCTGACGAGGGGTTGGACAGCTCGGGAGTCTGGAGTGGGTGTTTCACAGCGCAGGACAAGGCATCGGAGTTGACAACAAAACAACTTTCAGCCCATTTCAGCCCATCACTGGGGCCCAGACAATTTTAGCACACGCTCAAGACTCAGAGTTCCAATGCATCCGCATCAGATGACAAGAGGTCACACACACCTGTTGCTCACGCACACCTGTTGTTCAAGGAAAAACCTGCACGCACACCTGCACGCATCCTGCATAGAGAAGTCTGACCTCATTATAATCAGTGTTAGCAGCATCTTCTCCCCCCCCTCAGCTCCCACCCCACAGTGAACAGTCAGTCAGAGACAGGATCATAACATGTCACAATCCATCAGTGTCCTGATGTCGTCTGCACTTACGCACACACATCCTGGCCTCCTGCCAACACACACAGACCAGGCCGCATTGTGTAACTGTGACAGTTAAGCATCACACAGGCACAGCTGTTTGCACTGGCCAGGACGCCCCCCGGCTTTGGGAACCAAACCACTGATCTGTCTGCTGCTGTCACAGGCAGACGTCTCTCACACACACACATTTGCAGTTTCACACGTACAAACGTACACACACCACACAAGCCCACACACACACATGCTGCACAAGCAGGCAGGCACACACACACACACACACACACACACACGCTGCACAAGCAGGCACACACCGGCACACACACAGACAAACAGACAGACAAACAGACAGACAGACACACACACACACACACACAGACACACGAGGGTGAGGTGCAGAGAAAGGCAGAGGTGGGGTTTTTGGTTCTGCTCATACAAATTTTCAGCACTGCGATGGTTCCATGCAGGAGCATTGGGAAAGCTACAGACAAGTCTACCAGTTAGGTGCCTCAGTGCCAGCTCTCATCTCATCTCACGTCACGTCACTAGGACCTGAGACACAGACACGGACACGGACACGGGCAACACGGGCACGCACGCGCACGCGCACACACACGCATGCACGCACACGCACACGCACACGCACAAGCACAAGCACACGCACAATCACACGCAGATCATCCCTTTTGATTACCGGGAAATAAGACACTATTGGGGGTTTAGTAAATGATATGGGAGCTATGATAACTCAGAACTCCCAAGTGATTGGAGAGAGGGAGGGAAACGAAAGCAGAGCAGGGACAAAGGGAGTGGGGTGAGGGGGTGTGAGACAGAGAGAGAGAGAGAGAGAGAGAGAGCGGAGGATGGTGTCCTGTTCCACAGACTGCTACACAAAGAGAGAGAGAGAGAGAGAGAGAGAGAGAGAGAGAGAGAGTGAGAGGAGAGTGGGAGAGAGTGGGAGAAAAGATAAAGGGGAAAATGAGGGGACAGACAGAAAATCGCACAGGGAGATGTAGTCCTGGGTTAATCAACAGGAACAGATCAGCTGTGCTGTGTTCAATATGTCCTCTGCCTGGAGTCTGGCTCTGCACAAGACGTGGCAGTGGCGAAGTCCTGTCATCCATCAGATCCTCACAGTTTCCATGACAACTAATTTGTCCATCTACTGCCTTCCCCTGCAACCCACCTAGTAATCTGAGGGGTAGCAGAGGGAGAGGGAGAGGGAGAGAGAGAGAGGGGGGACACAGTGATATATCTGACACGGAGATGGCAAAATGAGAGAATGAGACACACTGTGCCGTGCTGGCCCGTCTCCATGGTGACCTGTGGCGCCACGCAGCGCTCCCACATACATCAGACCTGTTGCTTAGGAGCAGAGACGTGTGTGTGTGCGCGTGTGTGTGTGTGTGTGCGTGTGCGAGCATGAGACCACATTATGGGCCACATAAGGCCCTAATAAGAGTGTAATTGTTGCGGATTGATTAGCGCGTTTTCTGTGCTCCTGACACAAGCCTGCGTTGCTCTCTCAGGTCTCTGGGTGAGAGGAGGTGCTTCAGGGCCAGCGAGGGGACTGCCTGGCCTGGCCTGGCGCTGTGTGAGGGGGACATCCAGAGTCCACACAATCCCAGATAAGACCATTTTGTGCGGAGACAAAACATCTCCCACCTTGAGGCGAGGGAAAGTGTTGAGTCTCCCGGAGCATTCGAGGCAGGGGGTGTGGGAGGAGGTGGGGGCTGCAGGTGGGGGCACTGGCACGGGTGCTAGAGGAAGCTGAGGTGGGGAGAGGTGTCGACTGAACAGCAACACGTCAGACCCCTTGCCGACAAAGAGCACTGGCTGAATGTGGCAATCCCACCCCCCCTCCCCCCCGCCCCACACAGCCACAAATCGCTACAACCTGCGGAGGGGAGGGCTGCAGCACAGGCTTGTAGCCATAAATATTTCATGCGTTTCTCATGGCTGAGTACTTTCAACAGATTTCATTACAGAACAATCCGCTGAGCTTCCCGTTTCCTTAAATGGCTCCTTTCCGCCGCTCCGCTTGAGCCGCGTGGTGTCGGAGGGGGTGAGCGTCCGGATCGTGTGTGGCAATCAACCGGCATTCTGCAGGCACCCCAGAACACAACACACACACACACACACACACACACACACACACACACACACACACACACACACACACACACACACACACACACACACACACACACACACACACACACACACACACACACACACACACACACACACACACACACACACACACACACACACACACACACACACACCTGGGGCCCAGATTAACACTCATCTGAGACGAGTTGAAATTAAGAAGGATAACCTTTGATTTCTAAATAGCCGTCCTGCTGAAAGCTGATTTAGCCTACAAGAATTAGATTTTTTTAATGAACTTGAAATATTTATGTTTTGCACTTATATTTTGCGCAACCTTCGTGTTTGTCTTCTTAAGTAGGAAAGCGTTATACTGACTGCATTCTTGCGGTTTCATCACACAGTCTAGGGGCTAGGCTCATGCAGTTGTTGTTGTTGTTGTTATGCTGTTGCTATGCCAGAACCTCTACATTTTCTGTGTACTTCAAAGCTACTCCCAGCAATTGGACCTAGCCAGAAGGTAGCTAGCGGTACAGTCACAGTCATGGCATTAGATTCAAAGGCTAGCTAAAGCTACATGGAAATGAGTTTGAACAGTCTAATCTATTAGTAATTCATAGTGAACTTAGCTCCTATATCGTAGCTCATCGATGTGACATATGCAATTATTATGTTCAATTTTTGCACGATTATTCAACACAGAAGAAATAGCTTTATAATTTCAGTTAGTTAGCTAGTTAAGTTAGCAATCAAGTTTTCCGACAGGTGAAATTGAACCGCCCAATCAATTAAAATTGCACAATGTGTCCAGGTAAATAACTAGTTTGTTTGTAGAACAAATTAATCACCTTAAAATGTGAACAACAAAAAACATTTTCATACTATTATTGTTATGTTAATGTAGCTACATGAGCAGCCAGATAATTCCATCATGCAGCATGGATGCATCACTACAAGCCACAACAGAGTGCAGAAGGCAATGTAAGGCAGTGCGGTTTGGGCATCAATAAAGTAGCATACTACTATCTGTCCATCTATGTAGCCATCGATCTTTCTATCCATCCATCTTTAATCTATTTTCAATTATTTTATTACTTTGCATGTTGTCCTAACCCACCTGTCAAAATTAGGCTATTGTCATAACAAACCCAGTAAGCATTCTGCAGTCGTTTCAACATTGAAACAATGCCCAACTCAATCGTTGAAAACGCATCACTCGCTTCGCATTCTAATTAGTTCCGGCCTCAATTTGTTTTATATTTAGTTGTTTGCCTCTCTACTAAGGAAAGGGATATTCTGAGCATTTTGCTACCATGTTAAAAATTAAGAATTTGAAAGCATTTGGCAGTGTCTCCTTTTTTGCAGCCCTATGGCGATCGTTGCGATGTGAGAACAAAGTTGCCTTTTAGGAAGGACAAGCATCTTCCCCCTGCGTCAAACTTTTCCCTTAATCCAGGCCCCTCTATATAAACTGTATACACATGCTCACCCAGACACTCAGGAAACACAAAGGACATGAGCTTTTCAGAAACTCTAAAAGTTTGTGGAACGCCAGTCAGGTTTTCTCTGATTGATTGACAGTGTTGGGGCTTTAATAGGCTACTACTGCTGGCGGGAATCTCACAAAGGCAATGAATTCTGGGTAAACCTGAAATAGTCTCTGGGCCACCAGAGCATAATCCTCTATGCTTAGTTTAGTCCAGAGCAAAACATGCAAACCCAATTCAAACTGACATGCATCATATTTTTGTGCAGAGAACAATGTGCACTGCTCTGTACTGGAGTCTCTCCCTCATTCTGACCATCTCTGGAAAAGGAGAGTGCTGCTGACAGGGCGGGGTCATTCCTTTGAGTAACAGACCGTTCACATACCCCGAGGACCCTGTGGAATGTCAGAGAACCCAAATATGAACCTTTGCACAACCTCTCTCCAATGCGGCACCTTGTCTAAAGCCCTGACCCAAGTCTTTCAGCGATCCGTCAGTCCATGAAGAATTTAAGCATCGACTGTAATCGGATCGCTGCAGCTGAGATTTCAGCTGGGATCTCTGACTACGGTACACCGTGATGTCGCAGACGTGTCAGTCACGGGCCGGCACAGCTCTCTTCCTCCAGACCCCCTTCCCCCTATACCCAACGCCCCTGTTCCTTTGCAAAGAATGACTTTGCCCCCTACTGGTCAACCAATGCTACTGCCAAGTCATTTCCTCATCTGAATTTGAGAAGTATGCTATTCATTGTTACTGCAGAGGCAGAGCTATAACTAACCCTCTCGAATGTAATGGTACAAAATTGTCGGTTCTGATACAAATTATCCCTGGCCGGAATTACAAGCAGGCCTGATTAATAGTGCTCTCGTTATCAGTGAATAAACCTCACATAATTCAGCTCCAGCCGAGTGGATATGATGCATGCGTATTCGTAATGAACCTGCTGTGCCACCACAAAAAAAGGTGATTTCTGAGGGCCGGTCATTGTGTTAAGTACACGCAGTGCCCAGTGCTCATAAGTCATGGACGGACGGACGGGGACACACACACACACACACACACACACACACACACAGGTAATCAAGTGAAATGGTTTTCCTCTAGTTGCTTATCAAACTCCTCCATTCCTCCCACATCACACACACACACACACACACACACACACACACACACACACACACACACACACACACACACACACACACACACACACACACACACACACACACACACACACACACACACACACACACACACACACACACACACACGTACCCACAGAGGAAGAGGGGAGAGACAAATGGCACTGATGGGAGAAGTCAAAATGAGCTTCACTCATAATTAACCCCATTATAAGTGGAACAATGTACTGTCAATCTTTGACCAAATCGAAAGACACTGCTCTCCAAAGTACAGCATTGTGAATGTTTTAAATTCTACAGTTACAGACAGCATGTGATAGCTCCAAATATTTTGGGGTCCCATCACTAGAAAAGGGGACACCTGTGGCGACATTACATGAGCTTACAGAGCCGCTGAGTAGATTAGATTTAAACTCAATGTACCTTCTTCCACCAAACTAGGAGTGCTTAGGTGCCCTTACCAGCATAGAGCCAAGTACAAAGGAACAAACCGTAACTATATTAGACGAAACATGTAGATAAAGGTGTCGCTGTGATATTAATGTGGGATTCTGATCAGATCACTGTTCTAATTACAGCTCATTAGTGTTGGGGCTAGAAATACTGTTTCACTGACACAGCTAGCTCACAACTATATCTGATGACTTTCGCCTAAAGTCACAAAAGGGACGATGGTTACACAGTGATATTAATGATAAATAATCACCCTTCTGACTGAGCGTGTGTAGCTATGACCAGCCGAGCCATCTAAAAAGGCACAAATGTTCAAAGAACAAGGAGATGATGTACAGCATAATTAAGGTTAGATAGTAGGCTCCGTTTTTATTCATACCCTTAATAAAGATGAACAAAATAGATAGTATAAAATAAACTATAAGTAATGAGATATATTTTATGTTCAAAAATTTCAGAAAATTCCAAACCTACATTAAAATTGTTCAGAAAAACATTTTGTTTTATTAATGGGGTTTTTTCAGAAAACATCTGGATCACAATTATTCATACCCCTAACTATTCTTTTAAATTTAATCCAACAAAAATTGCCAACTAACTTATTTGAAGTTAATTGGAAGGTTATGGAACTATACAGTGGTCTACAATGGTTTCCTGTTTGCCTTGAGTATTAAAAAGGAGGGAACACACATTTGAAATACTGTGGCCAGCCATCATCATGGTGAAAGGCAAAGAACTCCCTGAAAGCATCAGACAAAAGGTTATTGACCTCTACAGATCAGGAGATTGCTACAAAAAACTAAAAAGTTAAAAGATACCGCTTTCCACTGTTGTGTCAATTATTAGGAAGTTTAAGGCCACTGAAACAGTGGCTAACCTGCCAGGTAGAGGACGCAAAAGTTTGAGATGGTTGATGGCCGGTTTGAGAGGCAACCTTGGGGTTACAAGGTGTCTAAAGCTACCATTCGACAATGCCTACATGACAATGGCCTTATGGCAGAGTTGCAAGAAGGAAGCCTCTTTTTGAAGACAATTCACCGAAAAAGGCATCTTGAATTAATCAAACTACATCTGAACTACAATTGGAACGGTGTCTTGTGGCCAAATCAAGCTTTTTTTTATAATGGCCAAGGGAGGAACCACAAACAGGGATGTGAACATTTGTGATTCTTGATTTTTCTGGGGAAAAAATTATCATTTCTGAACCGTTCGATTGTGCTTCATGCCAATGCATTATAATTAAAGAATGTAATCTTTTTTTCATTTTTTGAACATAAAATATACCTCATTACTTGTACTTTATTTTACATGATCTCTTTTGCTCATCTTTACCAAGGGTATGAATAAAAAGTAAGCCTACTGTATATATACTGTACATATAATCACAATTGTTCTCAAACCATTAGCTATATCTAGGTAATCAATGTGCTTATTTAGCTGCAATTAATTTTGCTAGTGATAATTTTGCAAGCTGTAAAATAGAATATATACCATCAATACAATGGTAGTTACAATGTGACGCAAAAAGGCAAGCCTGCAAGGTTATAAAATACATATCCATCAACAAAAAGGAACACCAGTGATTCTAGACTTAATTTATGATTTACAATAGGCTTATTTCTCTGGTAGTCAGCCGTTTCTTTATTTTTGTGTTATATTTTAGCTAGACATATTCTAAAAGAAGAAAGTATTTAATATCACTAAAAATAGTCTGTGAGCCTCTGATTTAGATGTATCATATTCAGCAATGAATTGAGTTTCTTTACTGGTCATGTTGTCCCAATTGCTCCCTTCCTCCCACACAGGAAGCTCCCAAACACAAAACATCCCTCTCCCTTGTCCCTAGAAATGGCATATATTATTGTCCCTCCTTCCATCTCTCCCCACATTGTTCTCAGTGCCTCTTCTCCCCTCCCCCTTCTCACTCTACATCCCTCTTTCCATAACTCTCCACCCCCCATCTCCTTCCATCACCCTTGTTTCCCTCCATCCTTCCTTCTCCCTCTCAACCTTACTCCATCCATCCATCAGCCCCTCTCTTCCACTCTCTCAGCCTGCAGGCTCCTCCACAAAGTTAAGTTCCACTCCCCAGAGGATGGGGAAACAGAGGGGCAGGTGTGCGTTTGGTGTTTGTGGGGGTTTGTGGGGGTTGTAGTCCAGGACCCCTGGTTAGAATGCAGTCCCCTAGCAAGAAGCTCAGACAGAGTGGAATGTGTCAGAGACGAACCAAGAGCTGTGCAGTTTGTTTGCATTCTGTGGCAGGTTTATCTCACTCTCTCTCACACACACACACACACACACACACACACACACACACACAACACAACAACCTATGGTTCCACAAAACCACTGCCTCTCAGCACCAAGTTAGAGCCAATCTCTATTTCCCTTTCCGTTTTTTACAAGAGGTTTGATTGTTTTGACACAGTAATGAATGGACTACCAGGAGCAAACAAAATGTCCTGCAAAAATGAAAAAAACAAAGGGGTGTTTGAGCGATGATTAGAGAGAGAGAGAGGGGAGAATAAGATTGAGGGAGAGACTGGATGAGAATTTAAAGTGGTCAGTGTTGTACATTGGTCAATACCGAATGCAGTGGTCGGTACGAACTGCAGGGGGTCAGTGTAAACCATGCTGGGTTGATAAAGACCGTAGTGGTCAGTATGAGCTACACTGGGGCAGTGCTGTGTGACCATAACAATGGGGATCCGTGGGGCAACTTCAATGTCAGCATTTCGTACAGCTGCTGTTTTGTGCTTTTTGGCAGATAAGTGGTGTTGGCAACGTCGACTCCCCACCCTCTGCCAAACTCATCTCAGATCTTCTGACTACAGCCTTCTACACACACACAACTGATTTCTCCACACACACACGAAGGACATGGCAGACTTACAGCTTTCAGTCAGAGATTTATGCCCACAGACACACACATCCATCAAACACCAAACACCAAACACATCTCCCATCTGCAGGTAGGTGACGTGAATTTACAGCTTCAACTGTGGGCCAACAGCGTTAGAACACCACCATGCTTAATCTGGTCACTAAACATGTGGCTTCTTCAGCATGGGCGTCTCTCTACCACACACACACACACACACAAACACACAGACACACACACAGACACACACGCACACACGCACACAGGCACACAGGCACACAGAGACAGAAACAGAGACAGAGACAGAGACAGAGACAGAGACAGAGACAGAGACAGAGACAGAGACAGACACACAGACACACACAGACACACACAGACACACACAGACAGACAGACACAGACAGACACAGACAGACACAGACAGACAGACACACACAGACACACACAGACACACACACAGAGACTCGCACATACACACACAGTAGTCTGAAACACCAATGCTTTTGAATCTTGGCAGTGTTCCTCTGGGGTCTCAACCCTCCTCTTTAATGCGGTGTCTTCCATACCCGCTGGCAGGGCCCAGCGCCTCTCTCACTGCCCACGGGCGCTGTGTGCCTCGGCAGGGTCCCCCTTTAATCACATCTGCCTGTGAATAACGGCGTCTCCAGCGCATCGCCGGGTCCGCAGGAAATTAGACGACGTTTGCGAGAGGCGATTACCGCTGTCCGTTCCCAAAGTTCTGCCTCATCGAAAATTGCAGTCACATGCTGCGCGCGGGGGCAGGGGTCGGCGTGGCGACCAAGGGTCACTGCTACTCTTCTTTAAAAGCGCTGACGGCATCACGGTGCCTCCCCTCAAACCGTTCCAGAGGCCTGCCGACCTGTGACATCGCTGGCAGCGTGGCCGTGCAGCGGAGCCGATAGAACTCTGACACCTGAACACACTCACGCCACCCCTGCCTGTGCGGCCCTTCTTTTGTGAACAACTTCTTACTCAGCTTCTTATGTTTTTTCCATATACACTACCGTTCAAAAGTTTGGGGTCACCTGCTGGAAACTATTTTTATCTCATAATTGACAATGCTTTACACCGTATACATTTCTGTAAATACTTTAAAATGACAAAAACACATGTAACAATGAACAAAATGAACATCAAAGAAATGTTCAAGAAAATTATATTGAAAATGTAATCTTGGATTCCTCAAAATAGTCACCCTTTGGCGTGAGAATAGCCTCACAAACAGTGGCCATTCGGTTAATAAGTTTTAGCAGGAAATCACCCGACATGTTTTCCCAGCTATCCTGCAGCAATTCCCAGAGAAACTTGTGGGTTGCTTTGCTTTGACTCTTCCTTTCCAGTTTGTCCCATACAAGTTCTATGGGATTGAGGTCTGGACACTGGGCAGGCCAGGTCTTTAGTTTGAGTTGTTGTTCACATTCCTCCTTCACCAGATAGTTCTTGCACAACTTCAAAGTGTGTTTCGGGTCGTTATCTTGCTGAAGAATGAAGGAGTGCCCGATTAGCCATAGTCCAGATGGAAGGTGACCCCAAACTTTTGAACGGTAGTGTATATTAACATTTATAAAGATGTGAGGAATAAGGAGGGGAGAAAAAGGCCTGCCTGGCCATCTCACACAAAGTGACTGCGCAATAGTGTGCTGACACACTTCTAACCACAGCACACTGTTTCGCCACTACTCGCTGCTCGGGAGACAAAAGGACTGAGAAATTGGCTTTTAAAAAGACACATGGAGGTCGTCATAGAAACTGCAGGCACCAAATCATGATCAGCGCTGGTTTCGGCATACTGCCCGCCACGGCCCCCCCTCTCGCGCACGCCGAGGCTTCTGGGTAATCACCACCCGCCTTCCGCTACAAATGAGCCGCGGTGGCGCTCTGTGCCTCCCGCCGGCTGGCTCGCGGCTGACCTCCAGCTGAGCTGAGGGTTTAGTGCGAGACCTGCCGTTTCTCTGGGGGCTGTTTCACGAAGGCTGTCCAGCCAACCGGTGAATCGCCATCGACTGGTTGCAATGGTGT
>JAINUG010000025.1:812500-827500 GCA_029706075.1 Aldrovandia affinis | reverse complement strand
GCTATGACTTTTCCAGGATGACAGAGGACCGGAGAACATTTCATGACTTTTCCAGGATAAACATTTTTTCAAGGACCATGATAACCCTGCCAAACTCCTAACGTCCTAATCTGACCACCAGCCAACCCCTATATACTCTATACACACCTGTCTGCCCCCATATACTCTATACACACCTGCCCCCATATACTCTATACACACCTGCCTACCTGCCCCCCATATACTCTATACACACCTGCCTACCTGCCTACACACCTGTCTGCCCCCCATATACTCTATACACACCTGTCTGCCCCCCCATATACTCTATACACACCTGTCTGCCCCCCCATATACTCTATACACACACCTGCCCCCATATACCCTATACACACCTGTCTGCCCCCCCATATACTCTACACACACCTGCCCCCCATATACCCTATACACACCTGCCCCCCATATACTCTACACACACCTGCCTACCCCCTCCCCCCATATACTGCTGGTATGGTGAGTGTGTGTGGTGCAGCCCCAGGGGAAACAGCCCAATCCCAGACCTTCTACAGCACACAGGGCCTGTAGTGTGGCTGTCCAGCTAAGCCAGGGCATTCTGTAGCTCAATCCTTTTGATTTCCCACCGTTTCAGGCAAGGGAAGGTTTGGTTTGGGGGACTGAAGGGCTAAAAAGGGGGGGGGGGGGGGGTGTGCAGCTTAGGTTTGGGTTATTGTCGATACATCATTCTGGAAATTAAAGCCCAAAGTGCAGTAGCCAGCTTAAAAAATGTATTAAAATAATAAGAAAAAAATGTGGCAATGGATGTAAATGGCCGCTAGCTCACTTTAATTTCACTTTATATGGCTACTGTTTACAATCGCGAGTACTGCCATATGTTGTAGTACTCTGATGATCCCAATTTATCCCCGGCCTCTATCGTTAATAGTAATTGATGTTTACCTACTGTTCTATAATTCATGTCAATAGAGAGAACTGTGTTCGATATGGTTTGAAGAAATAATATTTTATTTTATTACTCACACGTTTTTTTTTGCAATCTCTTGCGTTCATTATATTGGGAAGGCACAACGCAGGTTGTCTCGCGATTTATTTCAGTATGTGCGTGCTTCACGTTTATCATAAAGGTCAGAATAAAGGTCATCGAGAAATCAGAATGAGGAAAAATGTGCTAAACCAGGAAACGCAACATATGAATGCTGAAATGCGAACTTTGGAAAATAATCTTTAAAACGTTAAATTTAACAGCCTTGGTAAGCGGAACGAGGTACGTGCATATCGATTGTATTTACTATTATTACCGAAACCGTCAAAGAATGTGATTTATCTTTATGCAAGTAAAAGGAAAGTTTCTGCTTTGATTTGCTCGTATCATTAGCAACACTGCAAGCTAGCTAGTTAAGCAGCAGTGGATTATTTATCGTAATGCGGGGCTCCAGACTAACTTTTTACATTGGTGGCACTGGTGCATTTAGGTGCACCAGCACATAATTTAGGTGCACCCCAGATTTTCCGCGACGCCTTTGGACATCGCCTTTTCTTGTCAGTTCCCATTCACCTTGGTAATTTCTTAACACATTATGTAAGTGATTGTAACCAGGAATAAGGTGCAAATAAATGTTTTTCTTTATTTAAATCTTTATTCCACTCCTTCGTGGAAATGTCTGTCTCCATCAATCATAAATGACATAGCCGTCTTTTTTTTCTCATTGTCCGCGATCACTCCAATGAACTGGGCACAGGCAGTGTCGTTGCTGTACGTCGGGTTCACATTTAGCCCGTTCTTCTTCATAAGGATGATCTCGGACTTAAATTTCGTAAAAGGGAGCTCTTCTTTGGCTATTTTATAAGCAGTGTTGGATGTAATGATCATTTCCGACTCCTCACTGCTTCGGTTGGCCGCTGCCTGGCGCTGAAACGCCGCGGGGAGGGGGGCTGCTCTGCCGGTCACGCACCTGTCACGGCACAGGACGTGTTTCTTAGATCAATTGTGCTTTTCCAACGTTTCGATTCGGAACGTCGATGCTCCGAATGCAAAAGCACAGTTACCAGCCATGCTTTGGCCGCACTCTTTACAATAAATGCAATGCATTATGTTGGCCGTTTTGTTATATGGGAGCCACGGAAATTAGACAAGCCATTCTTTACGAAAGGCATATGTTGTGGCCTTTTTGGATGTGGTAGGCTCTGGCTCTGGCTCGGAGTCAGATGAGTCTATCTCCGCCGATGATGTTGGGTCTGGGTTGGGCATTTCAGGGCCGGGGACAGGTGTAACGGGCACCGCAGCATACTTCTTAACGAAAAAATAACAATTTACATTACATTTTACATTTTAAGCATTTAGCAGACGCTCTTATCCAGAGCGACTTACAAGATGTGCATTAAGGTAAGAACAATCATAGTTAGCGCACAAGATCAGTGCAGTAAAACGGCAATAGACATCATTGCAGGCGTCTGCATATCATACCTGTAACATTGGGAAAGAAAATCGATAGTTCTCTTCATTGTAAATGATGTTTCAGGTTGTGATAGCTCACGATTTCTCGAGTTTGCGCGCAAGGAATGTGGGAGGAGTGCAGGCCGCGGTCTCACACAGGCGCACACACACACACACACACACACACACAGAGACACGCACGGCACATATGCAAGATGTACATAAAATCCCGCTATACGCTGACAAAATCATTCCTGCTAAATTTCAGGCGCACCGGTGCAACCAATGAAAATGCTTAGTCGCACTTGACAGATTTTTGGTCGCACCCTGGAGCCCTGTAATGTTATCTGTAAACTAAAATATATGTTTGCCTGCGAATGTCATTTAATATGTGGTGAATTAAAGTGTATCCTACTCATGTTCCAAACTAGTTATGGCATTGTTTTATAGAAGCAGGTGGCCTTTTTCAGAGCTATGTATAATGTATTTTCTTTGTCAAATGATTTTATGTAATGATTCATTTGTAATTTGTGAAGCTATAAGTATTGGTATTCTTTTGTGTGTCTTTCCATAGTTTTCACGGTGCTTCAGACAGTGTGACAACATGACAAATATATAATAAAAACCAAAGGCACCTGTTTGGAACTCTCTGCGTCTTGCTTATCCGAGCCAAGCGCTGTTACGATGGAATCAAACAGTAAACATCAGCGCTGGACAACAGATGAGCACAAACCTGTCCCTACAGCGGCATCTTGACCATGGAACAGAACAGCCACCTGAAAGTCTATTTCGATCTAGGGAACAGCTGCTGCGAAACAAATAATCAGTTAGCGGTGCTTTATCACAGATTGTTACACCGGTCTGGCACGGTCCTTCCCTCCCGTGAGAAGCTGATGGTAATTTCCCCCCCGAAAGGGGAGGAAACACCATATGGTGGCACGTTTGAAAAAGGGAGAAGCTTCCGGAATGGGACTTGGCGATTGTCTTAGTTTGTTTCTGTGAATATCAGTGAATGGGGGGCTTTCTGATTATTTTCGGTAAGAGCCCTACAGATGGGTTTGGGACCCGACAGCAGTGCGAAGGGGTCGCTCCCCATGGGTGCAATCTCTCACGTGTTGCTTTGTGTTGGACGCCGTCTGTTTGTTAACAGTCTGGTTGGGAGCCAACAAACAAACGTCTTCACCTGGGGGGGAGGCGCTTTAAGATATGCACTTTGAACCCTACACAGACACAACAAACACTAGAATGGTGGCCCCGTCTTAAGGTTGTAGCTTTAGTGTTTAGATCGAGCTTTTATGTGGTTGTTAAATAGTGAGGAGGTAGGCGTCAGGTTTTTCGGCACCTGGGGATTGCAGATGCAAGTAGCCAACTAATTGACAAACAGCAACATGACTGAGCACCTAGCTATAAGGTCAACTTGCCAACCACCCAAAGCTATCATGCTAGTAGTGGGAACATTTGCATGTATTATGTCCCAGCTGCCCAATGAACAGCTAGAGACCTGAAAGGGAGCTACAGTAGCTTACTATGTTTGTTCATATGTATGCACATATGTTATTCAGCTAGCCAACTATGACACCCAAGTTTTGAATTTGCTAGAAAGGTTGTTCAAATATGCATCTTCCTCTTGAGCAGGAGAATAAATACAGGCAAAATCTGGTTTGACATGGGAGAAAGTGGCTTTTGGCTTTGGCTTGCCAGGCTTGACAGTGGAAAATGAGGAAACGCATTTGCACACACACACACACACACACCAGTTCCAGCACACCCACTTCCCTTTGAGGAGTGTGTGGATAGAAGACTTTATGGTGTGCTGTTTTGCAATGTTAAATTAACAAAACACCGCTACAATGAGGTTAGTGGACCTCGGAAATTCCCCATGGTGAGAAACACCTAAATCTCAGATGGGCTCTGCGAGTGAACTCAGAGCCCTTGTGCTACCTTACAAGGCACACACTGTTCAGCTTTGAGGGTTGTACAGTACTGTGGCTGCCTTCCAGCAAGCCATTTTTCACTGGGCCACACACACACACACACACACACACAGACACACACACACACACACACACACACAGACACACTGAAAGAGAGAGGAACAAGATCATTTTTGGCTATTATTCTTTCTTTTTTTAACTAGGGAACGCCTGACTTTTTGGATATCAACAAGGCCACTAGCCAATGACCCTACACTGACAGACCGTTAGTTAAACACACTGCAACGATTAGCAGCGCACACCGACGGTTAACTTGCCTTTAGCACCTTGTAAACACCCCTGTCGCCTAATCGCGGACAAGAGGTGGTTATTTATAGTGAAGTCATTCATGCCTGCAGGCAGCAATCATTCCCCTGAGCGACCCGGTGCCAGGGCATCACCGCTGTACTGTGACAGAGATGGCCGGGTCAAGAGTCCTTCCTGCAGGGCGCTTTCACAGCGACGGCTCGCTGGACTCGTCTTACGGTCACCGGGCTCTCTTAAGGCCCTGCGACCCGAGGAGACCTTGGGAGGGGACTGGGGTGTTGCCGTCGTTTAATCGATTAATTTGACCCGTTTTATTTTTCTATTGATTTATTTTTGTCTTGTTTTGGATACAAGTGCAGTGACAACACCTCCTGGGTGTCCGATGCAGCAGCACGGAGTCAAAGCAAAACTAAAGTGGCAAGAAGAGAGAGGGGGAGAGGGAGACAAGACAGATAATATACGCCATTTAGCAGACGCTTTTATCCAAAGCGACTTACAGTAGTGAATGCATACATTTTCAGTATATGTGGCCCCAGTGGGGATTGAACCCACAACCTAAGCGTTGCCAATGCTGTGCTCTACCAACTGAGCCACAGAGAACCACGAGATGTAGAGATCTTGCGCTCTTTCTCAGAGTTAATCAGAGAAGAAGCCGGATGCCCTGGTCGATTGTTCACCCAAATTAAAATGTTTACATAAAAGCATCTGGCGGGCGCATTGGGATTCCCGGCATGGAGCGCTGGTGTTTACGGTCAGGAAACAGTTTCCCATCCCATAGGATCTCTCATGTTTTATACTGTAGAGTAATAAACCTCGTATCTGCTGCTGCCGGCACTGCGGTCGGTACACGTGTCACAACGATTCTCTGAGTCACCGCCAGGAAAGAAACACAGTGGATTCTGGGACATCCACGACTTGTGGCAAACCATCACACCTCCAGCCTGTGTCTGAAAGGACGAGCCAGGGGAGCAAAACATTTTCAGCCAAAAAAAAAGTGCTGACACTGATGCAAAGCTCTGGCTGTCGTCCCCCTTAGTTACAGCACCCGCCCCCAACCCCCCCCCCCCCTTATGAGGCCTCAGCTGGCCTTGATCGCATGGTGAGTGATCTTTTATTTTCTCTTTTTTATCAACGTTTTCGGCTGGATGTTTGCTGAAACAATTCAGGTCAAGCATGCCGCTGAATCCACCATAAAATGTGGCCCACCTGGGAATCAAACCTGGAGCCTTCTGGTTTCCCATCCCAGTTTAGCCATCGATCTCATCTGCTGCACCTTACACACGACAGTGTGTGTGGGTGTGTGTGTGTGTGTGTGTGTGTGTGAGCAGCCTGACTCCCACCTTCAAGGCCCCCAGGGCTGAGTGGAGCAGCTGACAGTGACTACACTACACTACATTACATTGCTCTTATCCAGAGCGACTTACAGTTTCACATTTCCTTACAATCCATTTATACAGCTGGATGTTTTTACTGAAGCAATCCAGGTTAAGTACCTTGCTCAAGGGTACAACGGCAGTGCCCCACCTGGGATTGAACCTGCAACCTTTGCGTTACAAGCCCAGCTCCCTAACCATTACGCCACACTGCCGCCTGAGGCTCATCCGTCCCCTGCGATCCGGAGCCCAGAGCAGAGCACTTGACCCCCAGACAGCGCGGGTCAAGTGGCGCACAGACGGGCCGATGACAGAACCCTCGCTAGAGTAAGCACAGGGAGCTGGGGGGGGGGGGGGGGGCGTTTGATGCTGCCTGTCAGACTGTGAGGGGGGAGGGGAGGGGAGGGGCAGCACACATCGCTCCGCCTGACAGTCCCGCAGACCCTCGCCGACAGGGCGCGGGGCAAACGCAGCGCTCGTTACACCATGACTCAGAGAGCAGAGAGCCCCACGCTGCAACAGAGCGGCCGTCATGGGACTTCCTCAAAGTGTGGGGGGGACTAAAACACAGGAAGTTCAGGGTTCGAGAGAGAGAGGAAGAGCTGCGATCGGCCCCGGTCACGTTTACCCACAATGCACTGCACTGCTTCCAGGGACGCGTGCGGCTCGCTGCGGACGCACTCACGCTTTTAATTTGAAAGCCGCCGAGCACATCAGAAGAGGCTCGTTAAAAGGGAGCTTAAAAATACCCCTTCACGGATGTGTCGCTTCAGAAACAAAGTGTAAAAAGTCGCAGAAAAGACTCGGAACAAAAGACATTTTGACACAAACCTATCATTACGCCCAAGTATAGCAGTGTGTATAGCAAACAAAAACATGTTTGCCTGAGATTAAATTGAACCCAGATGAATCGGGTGAGTAGGGCAGACGCTTTTTACGCTTGCCCCTACAGGGACGGCGTGGCGCGTTGCGTGTTAACGCTCAGATACGGACAAACTTTCTACTCCCCGCCCCAGACACCAGCCCCAGCCCATGACCGGTACAAAAACTAATCCTATTAATCCCCCCAGGCTGAACCTGCCTGAAGATTTTTTTATTTTTTTTTTTTCGGGGTGGGTGAAAAGAGTGTAGTGCCAGGATTACATCCCCATGCTATGAGTTATAGAAATGAGAAAACGCGGAGGTCACTCTGAAAAACAAACACCCTGCGCTTTTTCTGCCTGTGCAGAAATGTCTCTGCCCGGCCCTGGTATCAGCCCGGCCACATGGGCCGCGCAGCTCAATGTAAGCCGTCACCAGGAGGCTGCGCTTCGCCATTCAAATAAAAGCGAGTGAAGATGAGAAAAAAAACTACCTGATGTCCATCTCCCACAGTCATCCGGGAATGGAGCACAGGGACGGAACACGGCAAGCCGCGCCACGCCACCTCCAGACACAGGCCGCACACACCCATGCTGCCCCTTCCTTGCCTAGGAAGCGTCGGGAAAGCAATGTTGCTAGAGCTCATCACCACCTGGTGCCCTCTCTAGACGGCCCTTCACATTACCGGCCTAGCTGGGCTGCGACCTGGCAGCCACACTCCCATCGCTCAAACCGTCAGACCTTTCCATCCCACTGGCCCTGTACTGCTCTCCATCCTGGGTGGCATGATGGCCCAGGAGGTTGCAGGTTCACATCCCAGGCAGGGTGCTGCCGGTGCTCCCTTGCGCTAGGTACTTTGCCTGAATTGCATTCGTAAATCGGCGTAGCACTCAACTCTAATCACTCCTAACATAAGCCCTACTATCCAATCATGCCTTGTCCAACAGGCAATCATTTCATCCAACACTGAATCTAAATAATTAGACGTCCTTGAGACCTGGACAACCAAATCAATCCAACTGGATTCTTTTGACATTCAAAAACTGTCCAATCCAATTCCAGAAGTCCATCTCTGATTTCTTGTGGATTCTGGTCATCACACTCTGGTTTCTTGGTTTGGTAGGGGAAACGACATTAGACTTCTACACAACAGAGAGTAAACTTCTATACAACAGAGATCCACAGCATGAATCAATGCCTTGGTGCCTCCACTAAAACCACTAGAGCGAATTCTCGAGAGTCGGCGTGGAAAAACACGGCGCAGTTTGCCATTAATTAGCGGTGTCCTCAAAGCTACTCGCCGACAAAAGTCGTGTCGCCGCGCCGAGTGCGCGTGCATTTGGCCGCCTTCATGCACAGCTAATGTAACGGAAACGCTGTGACCACCAATAAAAGCAGAAACAAACATCAATCGGCTCTCTCAAGAGCAGCGGGGCGTTAGGGGGCTAGTGTGGGGGCGCTGGGATGGCCTGGGGCGCTCGGCCAGCGAGGAAGGCTCTCGCGGGAGGGAGAGGTCTGAAAACAGAGGTTTCGTTCGGACTTTGAGGAGGACTCCGGGGTTTCCGGTGAAAGCCGTGCTCACTGACACCCAGGCCGTGTCCGAAACCACTCCCTATTCCCTATTTAGTACACTATTTTGTGTGGACGCCATTTTGTAGAGTGCGACGAATTCTAAAATGTGAATTTCGTACACTAAATAGGGAACGAGAAAATACCCACAATTCACCGTGATTTGTAGTGTACATCGACTGTACCCTACTTTACCCTACAATTGATCCCGTCTACCACAATGCAATGCGGTCGTGTCATACCGAAGGAGAGAAGGGAAAGAATGGCGACAGAAAGAAATACAGCGACGGCGACAGAAATGACCGGAATGTCTACCGCCGCAAATTTTGTGTATAAATGTAAGTAACGTTAAGCTAGCTACCTTTTCTGTATTTAACACGTTAATAGCCTGGCTTTTGTACAAAAGCCAGGCTATTCCTGAGGTAACTTACGTACAAAGCCAGGATATTAACGTGTTAAATACAGAAAAAGGTAGCTAGCTTAACGTTACTTACATTTATTTACATTTACACAAAATTTTGCCCGTCTTTGAAAATCAAAACTTTAGCACATTTTAAACCTGCCGCCATGAGTGCTCGGTTTGTTTATGATACTGAGCACATCCGCTTAAGTCACCTGAATATCCGGCACTTTTTTTTTGACGCAAATGACGTTCAGTTGTAGTCTCCGAAAACACTACTTTCGTTCTCTAAATAGTACACTATATAGTATATACTATATAGGGAATAGGAATAGAGAACGAGTGAGTGGTTTCGGACACGCCCCAGTCCCTGCTCGACTCGGTGACCTTTGAGCGGTGTGGCGCTCACATTTCTACAATAGTTTAATTGCGAGGCGGCAGGGGGGAGTTACGGCGCGGGAGGAACAGAGGACCGAGCGGAGGACAAAGGTGCACATTGTTCGGAGTCCAATGGAAAGGCGTTTTGGAGCGCCACCTCCTACCTCTCGCCGCCCGAGTCGAGGATTAATAAATGAACAGGCGGAGCGGGAGTTAATCACTCCCCACGCCTGAACACACAGAGACTCCACATGCCTGAGCACAGACACTTCATGCCTGAGCACAGACACTTCACACCTGAACACAGACAAACTCTCCGTGCTTGTACATGCTGCCCAACACCTGAACACACAGACGTTTCCCACACCTGAACACAAAACAAGCTGCTTGTGTTCTGTGGTAGGAACTCAATTATCACAACGACCACATGCTTCTTCTTATATGTTGGGCTTCTTTCACTTTGTGAAAGTGTGAAAGTGTGTGTGGGTGTGTGGGTTTCTGCTGCTGATGGGTGACCTTTATTTCAACTGATAGGCTTGTTAATCACGAGAACAATCAAAAACAGATTGTGTTGATTATCAAATAAAAGGTAACATTAGTAGTTGATGAGCCAGCACTGTTTGAATATCTGAATAATAATGAGCAGGAAAGTACCTGCAGAGCGACAGGGCTAATTCATTATGAATCTGTTATGGTTTATTGTGTCTGACACATGCAACCAATCATATGGCCAAGTGCAGTGTACGTGCATGTATACGTGTGTGTGTGTGTGTGTGTGTGTGTGTGTATACGTGTGTGTGTATGTGTATGGGTATGGGTGCGTGTGCATGCATACGTGTGTGTGTATGTGTATGAGTGCGTGTGCATGCATACATGTGTGTGTGTATGTGTATGGGTGCGTGTGCATGCATACATGTGTGTGTGTGTGTGTGTGTCTGTGCGCATGTGCATGTGCATGTATATGTATAAGTGTGCGTGCGCACGCATGCATTTTACTGTGCGTGCATTTGTACTGTGTGGGTGTGTGTGTGTGTGTGCATACGTACTCTCCCAGGCTGTGCAGGACAATCTACGTGGGATGCACTCAGGAATTCAGTTACAAAGACGAATTGTGGGAGCGGGAGAGAGGAGAGAGAATAAGAAAGAAGACTCTCCAGTCCACGCTATTCAAGGGTTTATTTATAAGTTGTGAGGCAAGACAGACAGAGTGTAAGAGAGAGACCAAGAGAGACAGAGAGATGGGGGATGCGAATAGAGAGAGAGAGAGAGAGAGAGAGAGAGAGACAGAGAGAGAGAGAGAGAGAGAGAGAGAGAATTTCTGTGCACAAGGATATGATGACAGATGTGTTGGGTCTTCCGTTCACTCACGCCACACAGCTTTGCCCTATTAAAATGGTGACTGTTCGATTGGTCCCGGTCAACCTGATCTGATAAGGAAGCCCAGCCGGCCGCAGAAATGCACACGGAGCACTAAAGCGACACAGAGGGGATTCATGAACCGCTGATCCCTCGTGGGAAGGCGGCGCAGGCAGTGTCATGAGGAGGCGGGGCCAACGGACACGACCACTCTCTCAGCGCAGAAGTGAGCACCATGGGAGCAAAGGTTGTGCCGTTCGGTCAGAGCGACAGGACTCCCGAGTCCCTTTCAGACCGACCACAGGGATGATATTACCAGTGTATTTTGTGTTCGACGTGCAGCTATGTTTTCTGAGATTCCACATTCTGAATTGCAGAGCTCAGAGCACAACGTGAAAGAGAAAGAGGCCCCCCGATGTGAACAGCATCTACCCGGCATGACTCACTCGGTGTTTCCACACGTTTGCGGTATCGTTGCGCCTTCCGTTCACGCCCGCCGATGACCACGATCACCATGGCGATCATCGCTACATCAATTTGGCAGTGACAGAAACGGCAAACGGAATGAATTACACTTTTTGCCCCGAAACTTCATACCAAATATCAATATGGTGATAACGGCGCTGCTGAGGCTCAGTGTGAAAAGGGCTTTTGCGCTCACAGAGAGGTGCCAACAGGAACACTGAGTCATCTAATCTCCGATCTCTCCCCCTCTCTCTCTCTCGCTCTACAGAACACAATCAGACCTCAGGGGAAAAGCTTGTAACCCCTGATTGGACCACAAGTGACATGATGACTGGGGGGCTGGTGGGGGGCAATAAAGACAGGCCAATGACCAGGAATCAATATGCACCATAAATAAGTAAACAGAGGGGAGACAAACAAGGCGTGAGGACAAGGGGACGGAGCGTCACGGCAACCGATCTCCTGTCACAAACAGAGGGAGGAGGAAGAGAGGGAGAGAGAGAAGGAGAGCGAGAAGGAGAGAGAGACAGAGAGAGAGAGAGACAGAGAGAGAGAGAGAGAGAGAGAGAGAGACAGAGGGAGAGAGAGAGAGAGAGAGAGAGAGAGACAGAGGAGAGAGAGAGAGACAGAGAGAGAGAGACAGAGAGAGACAGAGACAGAGAGGGACAGACAGAGGAGAGAGAGAGAGACAGACAGAGGAGAGAGAGAGAGAGAGAGAGAGAGAGAGAGACAGAGAGAGAGAGAGAGAGAGAGACCGAGAGAGAGAGAGACAGAGAGAGAGAGAGAGAGAGAGAGAGAGACAGAGAGAGAGAGAGAGAACAGAAGGAGACTTGTGATTAGTGAGCCTTTGGCAATACAGGCTACTCATAAATGGCTCCCTCTCTCCCTCCTTCCCTCTAATGATTTCCTGTCAGGATCAGGACACTGCTGGAGCTCCACACCCTATTACAGGCTCCTCATTACTTAACCTCACAGCTGCGCGCAGGGCCGCACGCCGCCACCGGGGGCACCGCAACGCACTCGCAGTGCATGGCAGATTCATCCATTCCTAGGGTTTAACATCTGCCAAACCCTTCAGGGGGGCAGCGTCGATTCCATTACACACCCGGCTGCTGTTTAAATTTGCTGCACGCCTGCCCAGCACCTGCCTCCTCTGTCCACAGATGCACAGGGGGGGAGATTAGGGGTGGAATTAAGGCCTGAAATTGATCAAACCGGAGAGTGACTCCTCTTAAATGAGGCTCTCCGCCTCGTCTCACTCTCTGGCCCTTCGCCATTTCCTGCTCTCTCACATCTTTTGGTCACCCACTCCCTTTCTCTCTTACTCTCACGCTTTTCTCTCCCTCATTGGTTCTCCCTCACCCTCCCTCTTGTTTTTCTTCCCTGTCCCTCTCCCCTCTCCCCTCTCCCCCCTCGGCTCTGAAAGAAGCGCGTGGCCCTCTGCCAAAGTGTCCCTGTCGTAGCCGAGGTTGCAGTAACGAGCCTTCAGGCCCGCTGGGGAGGCGTCGGGCCGAGGGGCGTCGCGCACACGTCGCAGGCGCTGCCGAGGCCGTCAGCTCCGCAGCGCAGCGAGCAGAAAATAGCTCCCGCTCCCCTTTCATCACACTGGCAGACGTTTGCAGATACAGGGCCCCGCTACCAGGCCTCCTCGCCAGTCACATCCACCCGCCCACCGGCCCCCGAACCAAACCAGGGGGATGCTCCCACGGAACACCGCGAAACCCGCCCCGACCGCACCGCACAGCCACACCGCAGAGCGGCTCCCGTGCGCATGACCGAGAGAGAGTCTACCGTAACCACGCCAACCGAAACTTCTCAAACCCGCTGCCAACGGCCGGCCGCACTGGCACGGCCTGAGAGAGGGGGCGCGGGGGCGAGAGGAGAGCGAGAGGGATTAAAAGGGAGAGTGTGTCAGAGGAAGGGAGAGGGGGGACAGAGAGACGGGACGTAAAAAGAGAGACGGCGATACGGACGGAGGGGTGACGGAGAAACGTTTAGAGAGAGAGAGCGGGAGGGACAAAGAGAGACGGGGAGAGCGCAGTGGAGGGGGCAGTGGCCTCTCTCCTCTCCGCTCCGCTCCACAGATGCAGCCAGCCGATCACCGTCACCGCGCTGTAAACACGCAGCGCCCCCCCACCGGCGTATTGGCATGAGCGTCACGTTTCCGCCAAGAGTCAGAGCTCACAAGAGCCAAGCGGCCCCCACCTCCACGGACTCGTCAAGCCACGGCGGAACCCATCGCGATGAAACGGTCCGCCTCATTGGCCAGCCCGCGCGCGGCAGTCCCGTCACGTACGTAACAACGTGTGATTAAACAATGACGAGAACGGCGGGCCGTTCGGCCCATCGAGGCTCGTCGTGTCCTGATCTAAAGAGCGTCGGAGGCTCAGCGGCCCTTTCGGGTCACACTGCCGAGCGACAAACAGCACAACGGTTTCAATTAGGGACTGGCCTTGGAGGACAGCGCAGAGCATGCCCAGTGCTCGCCTTGTACTGGCTTGTGCTCAATTCTGAGAGCGAGTGAGCCTCCATGCAGAAGTCCACAAACACCGCTTTTACATGTAGCCTATTATTCCACTATTAGTCGGAATGTTCAAAAATGGTCAATAAGACAGAGGCATGGAAACTAGTTAGTGAGAATTCAGAATTCAGCTGTGCGTAGCAGAAGGGGATCGATATTCCGTGTCCGTGCCCCTTTCGGTTTTCGGACATATTGATGTATCGCTGTTGTATTGGCGTAATTGCTACAAACCTTTTCCCGCCCATTTTAGTAACCGGTGGTTGTACCCCCGGACAGAGCGACATAGCGAGGGAGCCTCATTTTGTTGGGGCCAAGTGCTGGCAGTGTAGTGTAATGGTTAGGGAGCTGGGCTTGTAACTCAGAGATTGCCAGTTCAATTCCCAGGTGGGGCACTGCTGTTGTACCCTTGAGCAAGGTACTTAACCTGAACTGCTTCAGTAAAATATCCAGCTGTGTAAATGGATTGTATGTAAAGAAAAATGTAAACTGTGTAAGTCGCTCTGGATAAGAGCGTCTGCCAAATGGCTCAAATGTAAATGTAAGTGGCACCAGCGTCCGATTAAAGTTCCCGTCTTCAGTTATTCAGTACGTGTTGGAAAATGTACTTATTTTTTTTTTTTACCACGTTACGATCGAAGCAGAAAAACACGCTGACATATTCCCCCCCGCTGCGTCGGTGCGGTCGCGTCACCAGAGAGCGCGCAACGCAACCGGCAGTTTGTTCAGAGTGTGTGTTTACTCGTGTAACCGGCGACGACGAACGGAATATTGCACTGTGCGCGCATCATGCAAACAGAGCGTTCTGAATATGAATTCTGAGCGCGTGCCGCCGGGATCCCACAGCGCTCTCGCTATGCCACGCACGTACTGACTGTGTCTCTACTATTAGAGCGGGCGGGTTTTGGCAGGGGTGAGTAACGGGGGACGGGGAGCTTGTGACTGGTGAGCCAGCCTCCCACGCCCCCCCCCGGCACAATCTCCATCGCCCGTGTCTGCACCGATCACGCTTCACAAGGTACTCCCACCCACCACCTGCCCTCGGGCCCCACGGTCTGCTCGCTACCATATCTTGCGATACCTGTGAGTGTAGTAAGACAGGTGAGGTGCTGCACTGCGTTAGAGGACCTGCACAGCACAGCTCTGTCAGGGCACGGTCTGCCTGACCCCCAATGCCCTCCCTTAACCCCGAGTACGCCCTCAGTCCAGACAACCCCACATCCGATTGGCTGTCACATTTCCCCTCGCATCGAACAAGGCGACGCGTGGGCCTCCCGCGTGGGCCAGTGGTTACAACGTCCGACACTGGCCACGGAGACCGAGGTTCAATTCCCCATCCCGCCAGAGTCGGCTCTGGCCGGGAGTGCCACCAGGGGACGGCGATTGGCTGTCCGCCCCAGGGAGGGGGG